>BGPR01000310.1:729978-778317 GCA_013235015.1 Araneus ventricosus | reverse complement strand
AAGCATACCGTATTCTCTGTTATCTTCTTGGCCTGTCTTTGACTATATATACCAAAGACATGTAGGTTATCAATAATATTAGACAATCATAAAAAAAATTGGGAGACAACAAAAGAAAGAAAAAGAGAATCAAAAGTCCTCTCTACAATGCAGAAATCTAAGACTGTAAATAATTTTAATGAAGGAGAAAAATTTTAGCTTCAGAGGTCGAGCTTTAATGGCAGCTAACTCTCTTTTCCCCTGCATTAAGTTCACAAGACAAACTTAAGCATACACGAAGGAAAATGAGTTGGAACAGGTTAACAGAAAAAATGCTCAACAAGGTATTTTGTCAATAACTCGAAACTACTTCTTTGTATATGCAGAAAATTCAATTAATGCAACAGAGTGTTATGTTAGAAAAGTCTAACTGCTAGAAGGTCTAGATTTATAAATTCTTTTCGAAAAGATGCTTAAGTTTAAATGAAACTAGAAAATGATCCAATGAATCAGATGGAAACAAATATTGTGAATATCTTCAAAATGTAATTCTAACACAACATAAATAATACCATAATTAATTTGAATAAATCCTACTTCAATGTTACTCTTTTACGATTTTACCTACAAAATGTGATGGAAAAAAAATCGTTATTCTAAAAAACAACTCTTCTTTTAATACCCCTACAGTGCAGCATGAAATGCATTTGATTACATAAAACTGCAGTGATGAATAATTTATAGTCAAAAAACACAAAGATATTAAACATACATTTTTAAAATCGGAATTAATGAAGGATGCAATAAACTAATAATCAAATACCTCAGAAGTTTTATTCGACTATGTCTGCTTCGATTTCTGTTGCATTCATCAAGGTAGCAAACAATGATTTCCTACAAACACATTAGAATTATATTTTCAAACATTAAAAAACAGGCAAAATGCATTCCAAAAGTTTATAACAAAAATAAAGAAAATTAGTCACCAAAACTAAACCCAACAGGAATGATTTCAGAATCACAGAATTGGTGTTCAAATTTTCAGACATCTAAAGTTCAAAATACTCTTGAATAAAAATATTTTGAATCCTGCTGGTCAACAAGATAAAAACTTTCTTCTCTGGATTGGGTAGAGCGCTTAAAGATTAATCAGAGTCTTAAATATATGTATGGTTAGAAACATGATTGTCATGTGCTAGCTTATAGAGAACAGAAGAAATTAACACACCTAAATGAGCAGAATGCTCTTTATTAACCTTTTGGGTACCAATTTGTTTGTGTAATGAACAGATTTAATTTACTGGTGTATGGAGTAGTATGTAAAAGTAGAAGATATTGTCTTAATTTAAGTGACGAGCCAAACACGTCATTTTGCACTGAGGTAACACAAAATCTACAGTACTAATATGCTTATCAAAATTTAGAAAAGGGTTCAAATATTCTATAGTGCGGGATCTTCAAGGAGGTAAATTCAGAGTCGTCTTATACAATAGACTAATTGGGATGTAGCCCAGGGGCGCAATTGATCCAAAGACGTCTACAAATTTACTAAGGCAATATTTCATACATAATCTCCGTATTTTTGGCATGCGGCCACTACAACAACGGATGCCACAATCCTTTGCAGAGCAGACTCTGTGATGATAGCTTTGGAGCTGTGACGGGGTCAGCGGACGAGTGACCGGGTTTCCTTTCTTTTGATTGCGGGTCTGTTGAGACAATATCCTGGCTCTCTAGGCCTACCAGACCAATCCGATCCTGTGTAGACGAACGTTGCGGAGCTGTGACGGGGTCAGCGGACGAGCGACCGTGTTTCCTTTCTTCTGATTGCAGGATTGTCGAGACGATATCCTGGCTCTCTAGACCTACCAGACCAATCCGATCCTGTGTAGACGAACGTTGCGGAGCTGTGACGGGGTCAGCCGACCCAAAAGATAAGTCCTTCGTTACATACCTCTATTTTTATCTAAAACCAAAAATGTTAACGCCTGAATTATGCCTTTTCTTTATTTGGACTCTAAGTGTTCCAAGAGTTAAGTAGCAATAAGGAAAATTGAATAAATGGGAAATGAACTTGGGGGAGGGGAGTTAAAAGTTAACGTTTAATTCAATTTGAAGCAATGAACGAAAGTTTGTAGGAAGAGTTATGTTTTGAAAATTTTGATATTGATATTCACATGTAATACAGAGTACTAGAATGTAAGGCATGTGTTTAACTTAATTTATCTTGTGTAATGTGTATGTTTAATTAGAGGGAACTGAGCAAACTAAATTGATCTTTGATTGAAATTCTCGTGTGAAAATCTTAATGTCCCACAATGGGAAGCAATTTTGAAATTACGAAGTGTGTTGAGAAAGAAATTTAATGAACTAAACTAATTGTAAACTCGTGGTAACTCTGAAAGTCTTTTGTTATGCAAATGTATCAGTTCCCTTTAATAACAGTTTTGTGTTTAATGGATAGTTCAATCTGGGACATGAGACGTGTAATGCAGATTGTGAGGGGATTATTTTACTATGCTGATTCAAGAGTACTGGCTTACAATTCTTAATTGTCTGTCGAGGAAGAATTTAAATGAATGTTGCAGTAAACCTATATATATATATGCTTAAATATGTTTTTAATGACGGTGCTGTAACTTGTAAATGTTAGCCTCCGATTATGATACGAAATAAGAAAAGGGTAATAATAATAATAATTAAATAAATTAGGGAATGGACTCTAAGGGGATGAATGTGCCTCACGTCTCGGTTGAATCTTACTTGTATATTATAGTGTGTCACTTATTTTGCGGAATGGGTGCCCACCGCTTTCTTGGTTATTCGGGAGTTTAACCATTTCATAAAGTGTGCAATAACTTACTTGTTCAACAAATTCATAATATGTGCAATGGCTTACTTGTTTCACTTAATTTGTGATCAATTTAAAAACGTGCTGATTTAGCCATAATAAATTCATATTTTGATTTACAATTACTGATTTTTGTTGTTAATTCACAGGTGTGTCACATCCTTAATATGATTTGGGCTTTTGGCAAATAACTAAGACCCTAAGGTTATTGCACTCTTGTAACACAACACAAATTTCCATCCTAATGTGATAACCATTTAGCAAGTTGAATATCATAGATTTTGTACCTCCAAGATCTCTGTATTTTTAGTTAAATTGTCTTTTAATCAACTCAACAGACTATTAATGTTATTAAAGTGAATTCCTTTCGATTCGGATTTAAAACTGTTTATTTCTGAGAAAATGTTAGAAATTTAGTTGAGAGGTTGATTCAGTTGAAATTGTTTAAAGTTTAAATGCTAAGTGTAAAAGTTAAAAAGTAAAACCACGACAAACTTTTGCTGTTTCCAAAAAACTGTGACGACGTGTACGAGTTTTTCTAATAAATGATTATCCGATTTACTTTTTGAAGATTGCTAACATATATATGATCAATTCATTCGTATCAAGTATACAGATTTATACATAAATAGACCGGTAGGCTTCAAAGTGAATAATAAACAAGATGAGTGAAACGAGGGATGAAATGATGACACTCATAGGTATTCTTTACCTCTTAGGGAGTAAAACATCAAAACTAAACTTTCAGGAATCAACATTATAGCAATCAATGTAAAAAACTAAAGATGTTGGGTGTATAGAAGCATAATCAATGAAAAACAGGGTGGTATACCATTGTTCCCACTCTTATTGAAGAAAAAAATTCAAAGACTTTCAAGGACCTTTTTTAAAAAATTCAAGGACCATAAAATTACATATTTTAGAACACAAAATGCAAAGAACAAATTTAAATCAAATATTTTCAACTTGATCGTTCAAATGCGTCACTACCTTCTTATTTATGACTTTTAGATGCTTAAGTGAAGAGTATCAAGGGTACATGTTTTGCTCACCTTGCAGTTATTAAACCAAAATTTATAGAGCAAAGTGAGTTTCGAGATCACAATTCAAGCACCCTTACTATTAGCCATAGTGTACTACTATTAGATTCTAATTTTACACAAACTACTTTCTTACATTACTTGTCATCACAAACACATTTGCTGAAACAAATTTCACTAAAAATTTCAGCCCCACAATGAAACTCTAATCTTACTTTTGACCATTGTTTGGGAAAAGAAAAAAAAAACTCAGAGACAGGTACAAATCAACAAACCTTTTATTTACATTTAAATAAACTTCAAATTTACATTCAAGTTGCTGTCATAGCCTCAATTTTTTCATTGATCATTTTGACTTCTTTAGCCTTTTCTTTGGCTGTTTTCTTAAAATTATTATTAGATCTGCACAGATTGAAATCTCTGTTTTTCCTAGCTCAGTTTGTCGCAGGGACTTCTGCAGTACAGAAACCAATGAAATGCAGTTCAGTGTGATTGTGACTCACAATTATGACCACCTTTATAAATTTTGCCATATATTTATTTACTCTACTAAATGTGAATAGTCAGTTAGGAGTGAAACAGTACAAAAATTTAGCATGACTATTTACCATTAATGAAGAGAGTAAAAAAGAACCGTTTATAATCTGGCATACCTTGCTCTTTATGTCCATTTAGTAATCAAACCACTTATATTAGTCACTCTATGAATGTTGAAAAGAAAAAAAAGTTTTATGAGAACTAATATAAGTAAATAAAGGCAATCCATAGAGTTTTTTCAACAGGAACAAAAAAACTTTTAAAAATATCGACCTCAAGAAATCTGTAGATAAAATTAATTTTAAGCTTATTAGTTATTTCACTTATTACTTCATATATTTTTCACACTTCTGTAATTTTTCTGTTTGGGAAACATGCTGCAGAATTTTCAAAGGGGAAGGCCTCCCTTTTCATGCATGACTCTCATACTAGTAGCCCTCAAAGAAACAACTCAGAAATGACAGAAAAAGACCGAAGTTTGTTGAAATGAAAATGTGCAAGATCGAAACCAAAAGGTTTGTATGTCGATTTTGCCAAAATGGAACCACCCTTCATTTTAGAATCCATTTCTTCAAAGGGCCTCTATGACGTCGCAACTACATGAAAGAAATTACCATTGGTTCTTAAAAAAAAGCTATAAACCTTCTGTTTTGCTAAAAAGATGTTTTGTCATTCCCTGTGTTGGTGATTAAAAATATAAACAAAAAAAAATCTTAAAGCAAAGTAAAATCTTAATAAAAATATTTCAGTTGCAAAAAAACATTAAAGAGCACAGATATGAAAACGACAAGATACGATTTTTCTTAATGTTTACATATTAAAAAACACGGAAGGCGCAATATTTCTTCATTACTAGAAAAAAATAAAATCTTTTGATTCTACAACTTTTTCAATAAGGCTAAAAAGAATAAAAATCGGCTCAAGAGAAACAAAACATCAAAAGACAAAAAAAAAAAAAAAAAGAGAAATTGCAAGAAATAATAAATTAAAATACGGAACATAACTTTTCTCATGCACGAATAAAAATAATAATGGGGAAGAAGAAAAATCTCGCAAGAATGGGCAAAAACGCTAGCAATTTTATTATTACTGTAACATTAATTAAATAAAAATCTAATCCACTTTTATTTTAAAAATGTACATGAGCTCCCCTTATGCTAATCCATAACTTTACCAAATTCGAATTGTAAGTCAAACGGTTGGGAGAGCATAAAGAACAAAATCGAACATGCATGCATGCATACATACATTACTATGACAGAAAAAAACGCTCTTTTTTCTATAATAAATAATTTTTGTCCAATACTTTGAAGATCACATAATTTATCAAAATGATCCAGATCATTCATACATGAAAAAAAAAGAATACAAAATTAACCAAAAAAAAAAAATGCTGAAAAGATCTTCCTTGGAAATAGAAAAAATGTAATTAATTCTGGTTATAACCCTATTTGATTATAAATCATCAAAAGAAGCAAACAGTATCCAGTGCGTGAATGCTATTTGTAATTTTTATAGACAGATGAAGGAAAATTTAATGATCCACAAGTTATCAATCATTTTCCACAAAGCCAAATTCCTAAGATCCGACTTCATATTTGAGCACAACTAATATCTATCAACAGAGTATCTAATTTAACCTATAAAGGGAATGAAATCCTGTTCATAGCCGAAATTTGGTTTCCGCAGAAATTTAAATGTAAACATACCGCTGCCTGGTGCGTGTACAGAAACGCGGTTGACCTTTGTTTCCGATTGTCAGTAAATGACTGATTTTCATTGGTAGCTATTGCTGTTTTATTCTACTTACGATAAAAGACCAGAGAATATTGTCTTGTCTGATAAGAATCATCAAAGTAAAAAAAATCCTAGTTCTAAAATAAATTTCCCTGCTTTTTCCCGATCTCAAGGAATTCTCTGGTTGGCTGGCCAACCTGGCTTTTTAACAAGTGCTCTGTTCTCATACGTGACCCCCGGGTCATAGCAAAACCCTATCCTTTTTTGCCAGCCCCCCAGAACTACACAGAGAGGAAAGATTGGTCATTGGCAGCGTTACCATAGCAACACCGTTTTTACCACCCTTTCATCCAAACTACAGGAAGAGAAACGCTGGTTACACACACAGCAAATTTTTATCGCGTGGAAAATTTATCGCACCGCCGTTCCAACAGTAGTGCACTGATGTAAGTTAGAGCTTACACATTGAGCGGAAAAATAAACGCATGGACTATTTACCACGTGCGGTAGATATGCAGTCGCGGACTGCCACTATCGCCTGTGGAAGTTTTACTGTCGCCATCCAAGTAGAGGCGCACGTGGTCAAATGAGAGCTTACACACACGCCGGTATTTCTACCGCGTTTGTTTCGCTCAGTGTGATTTTCATCTTTGTTTGTATAAGTTGGTTTGGAATCTATTGGGTTTTTTTTCCTATTGTGAAAATGTCTGACCATATAGATAATGAATTTTTAATTGCATTAATCCAAAAAAGGCATGTTTTGTGGAATAAAACTCTCGACATTTTTAAGGACAGAAAAGCCTTGTTTCAGCCTGGAAATTCGCAGCGACTTTGTTATATTGAAGTAGAAAGAAATGATTTTGATAAGTTCATACTTTCTCACATATACATACTAGAAAGTGTAAAAAGTCATAAAAAAAAATGTTGAGATTCTCGAAGTGCCCCATTAGCACCAGAATATTAAAATATTTTACCTATATAAATATTTTAGTATATAATGTAAATATTTTAATTATATATTTTTCCCTTATTTATACTACATAAAGAACATGCCAACATTATTCTGTTTAAGCAACATATCAGATGCGATGAACAACTTTAATTTTACAGAGAATTATAGATATATATAACCTTTTTTTTAATATTGACAACGCAATCTAATAAGTAATTTAATTTTATTTGGGAAAATAAATAGTATATTATTGAAACTAGGTTGAATTATATTGTACAATATTGACTCGATATTGTGCAATATTGAACTCAATATTGAACAATATATAAAAAAACTCTTTTAAGTAGTAATTCGAAATTCTGTAGCAATTGAAGAATTTTGTATCATCCTTCCTCAACTCTTCAAACAACGTATAGAAGGCTCCAACCTCCTCTTTTTTTCATTAATTGGATGAACCCAAATAAACCGATTTTTTCTTTTCTTCTTTATTCGACGACGGAATAACAATAAAGCTAGAATTTGCTCTCAGTTCATTTCAAACAGCACCAAGAAGTAAGTAATTTAAATAACTCAGTTAAGCTAAACTAAATTTATTTGATGATGAATCCACGCTGCCAATAGTCGAACAGTCAACAGCTGACTCATACGACGGAAATTTTACCGCCGTGTGTGTAAATGCTAGATTTTCGGTGAGCGCCGTGATAATTTTTCTGCGCAATAAAAAATCCGCTGTGTGTGTAACCAGCCAAAAGAATGGCGATTGGCAGCGTTTCCATAGCAACACCCTTTTTCCGGTGATGGAATTCTCAAGACAAGTACATTTCGGATTTTTCACGGACTTTTCCGGGGCCCGAGTAAGGTAAATAAAATTCAAGGAATTTTCAAGGACCGTGGGAACCCTGAATACTGAGTGTGCCGCCCATGCCTTATTTCTATGAGTCAAAAGTTGCTTATCTTAGCAAAAATGAAGGGGAGGCCAGTTTTAAGTTCATAAAACCTGTGGACGTGTTTCTCATGGTCTCCTCGACAGAGCGTATGTCACTTTGGTTAATGATCATGAATAGACAATATACTTTAAAATAGTCTTTAATATGAAAACTTCTTCCTAACTGCTATCAAGAACAATAAAAGATGTCGTTCAATGGAAAATTCTCCTTCTTTACCTGCTTTTACATACAGAGTTGTTATAATTAAAATTTGCCAATTCAAAAGGCTCTAGAGCCAGTTGTATGGCTCCAAATGAAATAAAATTTCACTAGAATGTAGTACAAATGATGCATTCTATGAAACAAAAAGTAGTGCGAGGTTGTGCACCTCAGATATTGGCATAGTGCCACTTACTGATGAAAATTGTAAATTTGTTTTTCTTTTTCATCCCCCCCCCATTTTCACAAAGTACATCACTTGCATATATACAAATGAAATCTTGTTTTGTTTGGAGACATAGAAATGGCTCTACAGCCTTCTGAATAGGTGGGTTTAATTATAGCAACCCTGTATATATATTAAGGAAGGAGCAGTGATCAGTGCTCAATAGAGAAAAAAACCACTACTAATACTGTGGTGTACTTAAAAGACAGTCTGCTAAAATACAAATAAATGGGTTGCTCAATACAAAATTGTTAACTCACATTTTAATGATTTCAGTTCTATTAAAGTTTTGAGAACTGCCTCTGGGTAATTTTATATCAAGAAAATCTGTTTCAGTCCCATTTTTATATTTTTATCTATTACTTTTGAAATTTTACTTTGCTAACTTGAAACAGACTTGACTACAGATAAAAATCTGAATTTTACAGTGATTTCAATACTGGAAGTGTAATAAATAAGAAAATTTTTAAAACAGTACAATGAACCAAAGATTATGGATATTTTGACATGTTTTATTTTCCTCAGTCTAATGAAATTGTGACAATCCTGATGCTAAATTTACTCCACATTTTTAGCTCCTAAAGATTATAACAATCAATTAAGGAAACAGTAAATATATTTCATGAGGAATTTTTCATATTTAGGGGTAAAAGAAAAATATCCATTGATTAACAGTGATCATCTAATTTCTGTGAGGAAAGTAATCTGTTACGATTAAGTTGACTAAATAATCAGTTTTAAAGATTAAGCGATTACGTTTTCAGTATTTCAATATTCAATTTCAAGTACCACATTTAAATACTCCACTGCAATACACAACAGTCATATTTTCATTTACAGTAGTTATGCTAAAGCTATTTTTTAATAGTAGATGGAATAAAAGAAAAACAGTAATGTAATGCATAAAACAGTATTGCTCTATTCAACCATCACAGCTTTAAACATTTTTTTAATAAATAAGATTTGTTTAATTACAATAAACTTACTTCCCCAGGTTGAATTTCTTTTATTGCTTCCATCACTAAAGTAAAATTATTGTAAGGAAATGTAGCTTCAGCATTTGGTACACAGCTATGGTTACCTGCACACAAAAAATTGGATATTAATTATAATGCATCCCAAAACTGGCCAACTTTTACATTCTCCTTTAAAGCAGAAACATCAAAAGCATCTGCAGTTCACATTGCAAGTCAGTGTGCAAATTCTATAGAATATAAATAACTGTATTTGTTTGATAACATGTCATTTAAACACTTAGAGTAAAGAACCATATCAAATATGCAAAACAGCTAGAGCAGGCCCTTAACAGACTGGACCAACTACTGCCAACTGAGCCTCGTATCAGACTCTTTGCTCAGATCAGTGGTGTAACCCTTTAAGACCAAACCCGTACGATCGAGAGGGTTAGACATTAGCTAGCATTTCTGCTTCCTGGAGAGTTGTATTTAATAAATGTCGGAAAGGAATGACTGTTCTAGTTTCCAGAATATCAATAGTATCTAGTTTTCTCAAAAGACGGCAAAGACAGTCCATATTTTAATTATAATCACGTTAAATCTGTTGGCAAAATTATTTATCTGTCGCAATTAGATAATTATTAATACATACTTAATTGCTTAGATACCAATTGTTAATTTAATGTTGAAATAAATGAAAAATGGGAAATATGTTAGTTAAGAGTTAATATAATTGTTCTTTAGGTGTAATATTTGTATACCCGCACGATCGTGCGGGTTCGGCTTTAAAAGAGCTCACTGTCCGAAAATCGACTTTCCTTCTGCAGTGTCATCTCACGTGATCCGATGCACAACTCGATGTTTTCTTTCGACTGTATCACTAAGTAATAGTCTTAAGACTTGGAATGGGTCCCATATTAAGAAAAATTTTAGATTAAAAAATACATGGTTCATTTCCTATCGCCTAAAAACAAAATATTTTACATATAAAGAATTTTTTTTCTGCTTTTAGCTTTTTCACAAGAGAGTTTGACGAAATATGTCCCACCGCCTCCAACGGTCTTCAGTATTCTTCGAGAAAGTTCCACGAGTCGCATTATCGTTTTCACCGTATCAACACTCAAATGCGACAATCTCTTTCAAAGTATTTTGATGGATCTCTTTGAAAGCTTCGGAACAAAGCAGACAACTCACAGAAAGTTCCACAATAGGATTTCACTCTATCATTGAAATACTATCTCCTTCTTAGTTTACTACTGGGGAAGCAAGAAGAATTTGTTGTCAGTACATGTGTTCGTAATTATTCAGTTCCGACAAAGAAACTAGGTACAAAAGCCTGGAAAACTGACGCTATGTTCAGCGAAAAGTACATCAGGAACTACCACCAGTCCTAATGATCACGCGAAATGCTGCGTGGTCCTTCCTTGAATACACTCAGTATCCAAAAGGAATCTATACACAAAAGGCATTGTCTGAGGAAATACAGCAAGATTTTCTAAAGAAGTAGGGAAAAGTAAATTGAAGGGGGCCATCCGACATTTCGTGAAGACACTGCAATTTCTATTGTGCAAGAAAGAATGGAAAGCGGACAACCAGATATTGCATGATCCGCAAAGTTTCATTTGCCTTCTAAAAATATAGGAGTATCCATTATTTCAGAAGTTTCGCTGCATATAAATTCAGGTACAGCATTTTTTAATATACATGTATATTTTTGAAAAATTAATTCTATGTTATATATTTTTATTTTTCTGTGCTATGAAATGTATAAATTATTTTATTTGTCCAAGTATTAATTTTAAAATACTAGTTACAGGTAATTTAAATTAAACCCAGTTAGAATTATTCAAGTAACTTTTGTTTTTGAAGATAAAAAAATATTATATATTTACCTCTTCTTTTTTTACTAACAGTTTATAACATATTATAAGGATTTCTTGAAGGATATTTATTTCTTTGAATAATTAATATTGAATGAAAAGTAAACTTTGAAAAAATAAATTAGTGAATCTTGCATATACTATACGCCCAAAAGTATCCGGACATTTTCAGATTTTAACATTTTTTATGATTTCTCCGGAAAGGTTTAACTGACTGCCTTTAAACTTCGACCATGTGAAGAATAGACTAACTCACATTTTGCATTGAAGATTCGGTCCCGAGGGCAATTAGGGGACCGTCCACAAACTGATGAAGACAAAAACTTTTTTGGCCCACCCCGCTTCACAGAATACTGATAACAAGATGAAACTTTCAGAAGTGGTTATGTTTAATGTGCATAATGTTTACAAGAATTTTCGTAAACTCAGCACAAATATTTGGGAAGATATAAAGGTTTTCTTAAAAAAATCCCAAATTTTCCCGCCTGTTTTTTGCTTATAACATGCAGAGTTTTCTGTTATATTATACAAAACTTGCAGAAAAAGTGACAATATGTTAGAGAAGCATTTTCTAAAAATTTGGAAATTTTTTTTGAATATTACAGGAATTATGTGCATTTTTAGTAAATGTTTTACTGCGCATGCGCGAAACATAGTGTAATTTTTCATTCACAGCTTTAAAGCCAGATATATAGGGTAACTTATATAAAGAAATTCATTTCAATATCATTAGTATTCAGAAAGATATTGGCATAACAACGCGCAGTATTTTGCAGAATACTGATAAGATGAAACTTTAAGAAATGGTTATGTTTAATGTGCATAATATTTACAGGAATTTTTGTAAACTCGGCACAAATATTTGGGAAGATATAAAGGTTTTCTGAAAAAATCCCAAACTTTCTCACCTGTTTTTACTTTCTCGTATACGAAGTATATAAAGAGAAAGTATTGTAATCGTTAAAAAATTCGAATTCAAGATTTTGACAAATCTCCACGTTTTAGACCTCCCCCGAGTCCGAAAAACACAATTTTGGAATCATGTCTGTCTGTGAACACGATAACTTGAAAACTATTAGAGCTATGGGGATGAAATTTGGTATGTGGTCTTTAAACATAATTTGTAGGTTTCTATCAAATTTTGGACAAAATCCGTCAATGGGAAGTCTGTCTATCTGTATGTCCGAGGTCATGTGAATGCTGTAACTCAAAAACTTGAATAGCTAGATGGATAAAATTTGGTACACAGTTTTATCGTCATGAATGTAGGTCTGTATAAAATTTTGGGCCAAATCCGTCGAAAAGGGGCGTTCAAATTGCAAATTTTATTTACAACAATAAATAATATTTTCAAACATAAATTGTAACAATTTTTTTATTGTTGTAAATAAAATTCAAACCGATCTCATTATTTCAGCAAATCTTTTATTTACATGCTTTCGCAATTGTTACGGTTGTGGTAGCATAAATTGTTTTCTTGGGAATTCAATTCCAAAGCAGAATTTTCACTTTAGTATTCATTGCATTGCCAATTTTATCGCACCTGCTTCAAAGTAATATTTTTTGAAACGTGGCAACAGATATTTGATTTCAGGTTTGTTTCACTTTCTCATATACAGAGAGAAAGTATTGCAATCATCAAAAAAAATTCGAACTCGAGATTTTGTCGAATCTCCACTTAGAAAGTATACAAGAAAGTTTAGGGCAGACCACTCCCGCTGGTTTGCTTATAACATGCAGAGTTTTTTGTTATATTATACGAAATTTACAGAAAAATGACAATATGTTAGAAAAGCATTTTATAAAAATTTGGAAAACATTTTTTGAATATTACAGGAAATTTAAGCATGTTTAGTAAATAATGTTTTACTGCGCACGTGCAACACATAGCGCAATTTTTCTTTCACAACTTTAAAGCCAGATATATAGGGCTACTTATATACAAAATTTCAGTTCAATATCATTAGTATCAGAAAGATATCGGCATTACGAGCAAAATTTTAGCTCCTGTTGAAGAGAAGCTAAAAGATGAGGGGTTGTACACAAATTGATATTTTTAAAACTTATATCTTTGAATAGTTATATTGAATTGTATAGTGGTTAGAATTTGCTGAATACCCATCAACAATTGTAATATTTATAACGAATAAAAAATATATTTGTAGAATTGTTAAAATATTTTAAGAAAAGAAATTAATTAGATAAAAAAATTGTTTGGCCATAAAAGAAATATATTTAAAAATATCGCTTGGCCATAAAATTGTAACAATATGTAACTTGTTAATAATCATGTAAATAATATAATTCAAGTAATAAATTTTTTGTTATTTGTACTGCCTAATTAGCTGGAATTTAAGTTATGCACGTTATTGATAAGTGTTCATGGGTATTCAGCAAATTCTAACCACTATACAATTCAAGATAACTATTCAAAGATACAAGTTTAAAAAATATCAATTTGTGTACAACCCCTCATCTGTTAGCTTCTCTTCGATAGGAACTAAAATTCTGCTCGTTGCAATGTCAATGTCTTTCTGAATATTAATGATATTGAACTGAATTTTTTATATAAGCTGCTCTATATATCTGGCTTTAAAGAAGTGAAAGAAAAATTACGCTATGTTCTGCACATGCACAGTAAAACAATATTTACTAAAAATGCTCATATTTCCTGTAATATTCAAAATTTTTTTTCCAAATTTTTAGAAAATGCTTTTCTAAAAATACGTTTTGTATAATACAACAGAAAACTCTGCATGTTATAAGCAAAAAACAGGCGGGAAAATTTGGGATTTTTTAAAGGAAACCTTTATATCTTCCCAAATATTTGTGCTGAGTTTACGAAAATTCCTGTACATAATATGCACATTCAACATAACCATTTCTGAAAGTTTCATCTTGTTATCAGTATTCTGTGAAGCGGGGTGGGCCCAAAAAGTTTTTATCTTCATCAGTTTGTAGACAGCTCCCTAATTGCTCTCAGGACCGAATCTTCAATGTAAAATGTGAGTTACAGTCTATTCTTCACATGGTTGAAGTTTAAAGGCAGTCAGTTAAACCTTCCCAGTGAAATTCTAAAAAATGTGAAAATCTGAAAGTGTCCGGATACTCTTGGGCATATAGTGTAGATAATGCCTAACCCGCACGGTCGTACTGGTTAATGTTGAAACGGAAAAAGCCTAACCTACACGATTGTACGGGTTCACGTGGACACAGAAAAAGCCTAACACACATGATTGTACAGCTGCATTCCTGAATTTGAGAGACATGCTAAATTTTTTAAAAAATTTTTTACAGTACCAGTAGGATCCAAGACTACTTATAAACTAAAAAAAAATTAAATGTAAGGATGAAAATATTTCCGGTCTTAAAGGGGTAAAAGCTCCAACCAAATATGGGAAAACTGAATGTGAACATTCTTTTTATCTTGAAAACCTGCAGAAGCAAGTTTTCTCAAAATGAATAAATGGTATTTTGTTACAGAAACTTAATTCTGTCAGCACAAGGTGAAAAAAAAAAAAATGGCTGGTCATGAAATTAGAGATGCCACCCCTCCAAAAATCATGCAATAGTATCACTAAAATCTCAACTGTAAAAATGGAAACTTGATAATTTGGTACTTTCAAAGATTTACATCTTGGAGAGGGGCTACATACTAATAAGAAGAATATCTATTAGCCTCTACAGGCATTCTCCAGGATGAATGAATATATAATGCTACAAAGAATACTCTAAATTTCTACTGATTGCTTCTTCAATGGATTGTGTTAGTTAGGAAAGTTTCCAATCAGCAGTGAATGCAGCATGGAATATTGCCTTCATCAGATAAGACTTTCTCTTCATTAGTTAGGTCCAAAAGGAGATTGTTTTGAATGAAGTGAGGTTAACATTACCAATAGAGTAATATATATTATGAAAATACTATCCAACAGTACACTTAAATTATGATTTTTGTAACTGAACAATAAAAAAGATAATTCTTAAATCATTTCTAAGTCACAAAAGTTTAGCTGCATTAATGTCTTGTTTTGAGGATACAAGACGGTTCTCTATGAACAGATTTTGTAATTTTTTAACTTTAGCCAGATGATGAGGATGACACTAAGAGATCCCCTCTCTACACTTCCACACCACAACTGAAGGATGGTTGACCCTTCAAAACCGGAATACACTGGGGTTCTTTCATGGAATCCGGCCTCAAATCTGTAACCATTTGGTTCATGCTTATTTTTTGCTGGGAAACAGAAATACAGTAAATAAAACCATAATTGTCACTTAATTACCAACAATTCCAAAGTTTTAAAGGATGCAAAACTATGTTAAATCTTGGTTTTTCTGAAAGGAAACTGCAAAAATATTTAAAATCTGCATTACAAACTGGACTGAATGAAAACAATTTTTTAAGAAAGTGATTATTTACAGGTACTGTTAAATTCAAAACACATAATTCTGTAGGACTTTTTTTGGGAGTTTATCTTTCTTTTTTTTCCTACAAGATTGTTCTTTTTATACTTGAGATTATGAAATTTAATGTTAATTTGAGAGATTTTTTAGTATTTCAGCAGAAACATCCAAGATGCTTTTGGTTTCTTTATCTGGTTTCCCACGATTCCGATTTTATTTTCAGTAAACAAAATACTTTTTGAAGTGTTTCTTGATGAAATTGCACATCAAATATTTCATCAAATTTCTAGTTATGAATAGCTGTATATCCTAAAACATGTGCTATTCATCATCAAGGAATTTAAAAAACTACTTATGGTTAACGGAGATCCAAAGTCAATAATATAAATCTTCTTTAACACCAAAGTAAATTGTTTTAAAACTTTAACAAAAATGTAAATTTTCTTTGAAAAAAGGGATAAATTAACTGCCATTTAAAGCTTTAACGAATAACAGAGCTAAAAATCTGAATGTAACTACCCATGTACAACATAAAGCAGAAGTCCGGTTGGTGCGGTTGTTAGAGCACCGGCTTCACGTTAAGCAAAATACGGGTTCGAATCGGGTCAGTTGTTGTTATCGCAGAAGCGTTTGTAACTTGTGTGGCAATTTGCTCTTTGAATAATTTTAAAAAAAAGTTATGACAGTGAAATTAAGTATTTTCCTTAAATCTATTCTGTTTTCGAAACCCAAATTATTACCAGACAAATTTAAAATAACTTTTATTCTAATTTCCTTCTAGTAATTGTAAATGATCTAATTTAAAAAGATTAAAAGCTGTTTTTAAAAACACACTTTTATTAATGTACTAAGAAAGTAGAATTTAATTTTATTTGTTTTTTGCATTTTAGTCATTATTTTATAACTCATTATTACAAACAAATTGGGTTACATATTAAAGACTATAAAGTACAAAAAGTGTGCTGATTTTTTCTCAAATTCACTAACAGATGGCACCACCCATTTTGAATGTTTAATTGAATTTACCAATGAACTGATAATTAAGCCCTAAAAATATTAAAATAGTGAATTCTCATCTAAAATTCACAAGTGTGCAAAATAACAGAATGGAAAATGCCTTTAAATAACGTTTTATCCATTGCTACAGTGCTTACAAATAAAGTATCATTCGTAGTTACTGTACCTGCAAATAACGCTATCCATTTTTTAAAACAAAGCATTTCAGTAACTACAGATAATAGTATACTTACAAGCACTTTGCAGTGGATAGAGTCCTGAGCCTTCATTATTTAAAAATGGGCCAGTTTCTACAGGAAGAGAATGAATAAATACTATTTAAGGTTAAAAATAAATTAAACAAGATAACAAAAGTGCTGAACTGATTTACAAATAAAAACATGCTATTACAGCACATTAATAAGAAAATTTTATTATTTTATAAAGGTTCTACTCACTTTCTTTAACCATATTTAGCACATGGCATTTCCAAGTGGATTATGAATTACAACTGATTAAGATAATTTGTAAAAATATACACACAGAATGGAGCAAATTTCTTTTTAAAAATATCATTTAAAATACATTACACAATCAAGACTAATTTAGAAATTACATATCATGCACAAAAGATTTCCTTGTATTCCAAAGCACCTTTTCCCTCTTCTACAGTTATTTAAAGTAAATCTGCTTTTAACAATATACTTGATGAATTTAGACCAAAGCAAAAATTTAGAGTCAAAATGTTGAACACAGCTTTATAATACAACAGAAAATAGATAAGCAGTACAGGTTGTTCACCCCAAGCATCATACTCACAGCAAGTATGAACAGAAAGGGAAATGAAATCTAAATTTTTATCCATTAAATTTTTGAATATATTTTCCTATTTCTCCATTAAATACAACTGAATAAAACTGTTGAAATTTTCATAAAAAATAAGGACTAAAAACAAAGAAAAAGTAAATAAAATAATCATAAAACAACAAAACAAATGGGAGGAAAACAACTTACCTCAAAAGAATTTACTTGTCCATGCAGTAAAACAAATATTCAATCATTATGTGGACTGAAAGCAAACTGAACTACAGAAAATAATAAAAATATACAATAAAGAGCTTAATATTATGTAAAAATCACAAATAAACTAATAACTTTAAGTAAGTGATTAAAATTTTTCATTGTAAAACTAGAACAAAGAGATTTCACTGGCAGATAATCACAAAAGAAGAGAGTTTGCTAATAAACAAACAGTTTGGCAACAAACTCATTTTCCATTCTTTTCCCTCTAAATATGAAAGTGAGAAATGTATCACCCAAAAACAGAAGAAAAAAGTCATTCTTTTCAACGCACATTTTTAAGTATGCTAAAATGAAAATTATATAACCATAGCATTTAAGTAAAATATAAATGCTAACTAGAAGATCCATCAGTTAAAAAGAATTAAGTACTTAGAACATGCAAATTGTACAACTCTGCTTCACATTTATTACATACAATAAATATTTTTTAAAACAGAGAGGTTTTAAGTACAGTAAACTCTTACTACAATGATATATCCCTCTACAACAATACAATGTTGTGGTCTCGGTGAATTTGCATAGAACATAATGTTAATCTCCCCTAATATAACGATATTCCGTACAGCAATAAACCCCTGTACAACAATGTTTTTTTTAAAAAAAATCTCAGCAACATTTGATGGAGGATAAGCATAATAACGAAAATTCCAAAAATGGCGATGTTTCAGATGCTGAAGAATATTTTTTGAGCCTTCAAAAGTCTTTAACTGAGCTTGAAGAAAAAAGTGGCAAAATGTCTGGAATTAACGTGGAGGAATCTTTAACAGCAGATGATGATTTTATGTTTTTTGCAGGAGTTAGATATAGGT
Source organism: Araneus ventricosus (assembly GCA_013235015.1). NCBI lineage: Eukaryota > Metazoa > Arthropoda > Arachnida > Araneae > Araneidae > Araneus > Araneus ventricosus. The sequence continues at coordinate 759,722 of BGPR01000310.1, read as the reverse complement.
AGGAGAAGATATTCCGTTTGAAATCACAGATGAAATGGAAAATGATGATAAAGAGGACGATGATGATGATGATACAGATCCATCGCAATCTTTATTGACATCCCAGGAACCTTTTCAATCAGTTCAGTCCCTAAGGGCATTTTTTCAAGCCTTTCATTCACAAATGATGATCATTTTCGTGATTTAGACTATGCAAACCTTGTTAGTTGACTTAACAGTTTAAAAAATGAATAACCGAACGAAAATATTAGATTTTTTTGATAAATAAGCTTCTCGGGTATAATGTGTATAGCTGAATTTTCAAAATTTTGTATGCTTTTTTTGAAATATGCTTTTGTATGCTTTTTTTAACAATATCTTTATTTGGTCCCCAAAGTATTGTTGTAACGAGGTATTTACTGTACATAGAAATATCCCTTTTATAAACAGTAAAACACCATCACCAGAAGAACAAATGAGTACACTAAATTAAACAAAAATAGATGCACAGAAACGCTCATATACTAATTAACCATAGTTTATAACAAAAATAACCATGAGGAGTGATAAAATAAGAATTGCAGAAAATATTAACAAAAATTTCAACACTGTAGATCAAAGCTTCACAAACTACGAGTCCTGAATAGAGTACTGTAGTAAAACTTTTTTTTTTACAAATACAAAGATTTTAATTTTTTCTGCATACCATTAATGAATGCATTAATTTTCTTATTTATATGTACACTTGGGGGCTGCAGAATAATTTTATAGCTGAAATGGAGTTATAGGGAGAAAAAGATAAAAAGTTTGCTGTATATAATAATGCAGCAGGAAAAAAGCTCTTGCATTTTACTTAATAATTATCAAGCTTTAACAAAATTAAAATTTTGTGCTTTTTCTCAACATATCATGTTCCTACAACACTGTCACAAATATAAAAAAAAAAACGTGTTCTTTAGTTAAACCCATGGCGAGTAAGCTTGTGTGTGAAATGACTTACCTCGGTCAACAACATCACAAATCTGTAATGATACCTGCTGCTACAGGGCACAAGTGTTTTGGACTAGTGTCTCTAACATAACTTAGATATGAATAAGGGCCACTACATGTCAGTTTGTGCCTTGCCATCAATATAAATTTTGAGACTCAGCATTCATGATTATTAAAATATATTTGTCTAGTCTCTTCATAACTGAGTTGCCACTTTCTTCATATTTGATCTTTTGAATCTACCTTTCCAATTTCATTTTTGTATTTATTTCAAACCTTTCATGTGACTAATTTGTCAAATAAGTTTACACATGAGTACTGGGTTGTTTTGGTCATTCCTCATTTTTGTACAAGTATATAGACTGACGTAGAATCATCTTGATGCAAAACAGTTCATCTCCCCATATTCAAAAGTCTTTACTATGTGCAAATCTTTTCTAGTGATCAAATTATATTGGTTTGTTGGAAAGAAATTCTATCTTCTTTCATTTAATATCTTGTTCATAGAAATCCCCAGAATAGAATCCATAGTTTTTTTTTTGATAAATGCAATTTAATAGTTTTCTAATTCATGTCTGACATGAATAGATTGATAACATACATTTAAATGTTGTTTGGAATAAGAGGTCTCATTAAAACTTATAAAACATTGATTTTGCACATGCTCATTAAAAGAGCTATTGTAAGAAAAGTCCCATCACATAGTTCACAGATTTAAATATCTTTCACAAGGACATCTTGTTTGGGGTAGAATTTTCTGTTACAACCATTAATTTTTTTGCATTCTAAATAATGTGCTACATTTTCACAAATTATGGTTCATCTGACTCTATTCCCATAAACAGTTCACTTTCTAACAGTTCTAGCAAAAAATTGAGGCTCAAGAAGTGAAGAAGCACCCGCACCCTCACAAACATCAAATGAAAATAGTGCATCAGAATCCCATGTGTCCCCAGGTGAAACCTTCTCCCATGCAAAAAAGCCCATCTTTAATGAACTTGTCCATTACATCCACTGCCATGTTTCAGAAAAAACTTTCCTATTCTTTGGGTACCTTTTAGTTGCTTCAGACTTATTTACTGTTGGTTTAACTCAAAAATGTATTTTTTGAATGATATTGTTCTTCTAGAGGTGTGATATGAAATAAATGTTTTTATAGGAGAGTTAGCAACTTTTTAAGGATTTAAGGAGTAATTTATACTAGGAAGAAAGTAAATAATCAATTTTTACTTAATCAGTGTGACAACACATGACAATTTTCTTTTCAAAAGACGAAAATGCATCAAATATAAACTTTTATATTATTTATATTACTTTTAAATACATAAAACAAACATGCCAATAAAAAAATTACCTTTCTCAATACTTTCATAAAGATCATGAATAAATACATTCAATTTTTCTTTCTCTTCAGGTGATAAATCTAAGGAGTCACAGTTCTTTACCCAAACTCCAAATGCACTGAAAAAAATCATTAAAAGGCCAGGAAGATGTTAAAGTCTAAACAAAATGAATTCTCATGTAAAAAGAAGAAATTTTACACTTTATTATTTCTAGTCACAAGAAAGAGGAACTTAGTAGACAAAATTCAAATGGGGGAGAAAAAAAAGCTAATAATTATTTTTTTAAGATACTTTCTAGAAAACATTTATAGTACAGCAATAATTTATATAAAAATTTTGAAAAATTGCTTTAAAAAATTTGGAGGTATATGTTTTTTTCTAGATAACTATCATACAAGAATCACCTGCTAAAGAGCAGCATCTTTTGCATCACACTTTGTGAATGCTTCTATTGTGCCAGTCACATCGATATGTTTTCTGCAGAACATGAACTGTGAAGAAAAGCTGGCTTGGAGTGAATTGCAAGATAAATTAATGAGCATTACAGGCAGGTTGCATATGTGGCCTCTAGTTCTTGTACAACCTCTGTCCAGAAAGTTCGATGAATGTGTCTATAGTTACAGTGAATTGTTGTCTTGCATGAAACAGCTGTTACTGTCCTTCGAAGTAATCCCCGTTGATGGTAATGTACGTCTCGGAATGGCTGTACAAGTCCTGGAAACTCCTGGTGTAGCAGTTTTTAGGGATGGCTTTCAGCTGGGTCGTAACATTACGTTGGATGTCCGAAAACCTCTGGCCCTTCAGGGCTGATTTCAATTTGGGGAACAAGAAAAAGTCCGGGGGAGACAAGTCTGGGGGGTAGGGAGGAATTCTATATGGACAAGACCCTCAAAGTCGAAGGACACAAGCATTGTCTTAATGCGGAATTTCTCACTTCTTGCCTTCTTGCTTTTCGGTGACCCTGGACCCCGCCACTACATACTGTGACGTTTGCCTTCGGGGTCGTACCTCAGGCACCAGGTCTCTTCACAAGTTGTGGTGTTTTTAGGAACTTTGGGTCTCGATCCGCCATGTCGATGAGGTCTCCAAAGGCGTCAAGCCGAAGTTAAAGTGTAGAGCACGAGTAGGTAGCAAAGCTTGCGTTTACCGAAATCCTGGGTCACTATGAGGTGGGCAGTCTCACGACCAATTCCCACTTCCTCCACTATCATTCGAACTGTCACATGACGATCCTTGGCCAAACATTCCTTCACTTTCTGTATGTTGTCCGGCGTGCATGCAGTTGTAGGCTGACCTGTTCGGGGGCATCTTCAATGGTGTCTGCCCTTCTCGGAAGCGTTTAAACCACTCATACATGCACTTCAAGGTGACAGCACGTTCTTCGTAAACTGTTATCAGCATTTCATGAGTCTCTTTCGCCGATTTTCCAAGTTTGAAACAGAACAGAATATTCGGTCACTGATCCATTTTGAGTTTCGACTGCATGCACAACACCTTCACTCTACAATGAGCTGTTTCCACATGATAAGCACACTCGAAGAGCTGCCAGTCTTGACCTGTTCGGAGCAGGATGCAGCGGTTGCACACTCTTATGATTGTGAGCAATATGATGTCATTCATCGAACTTTCTGGACAGAGGTTGTATAATGGTAATTAACTTTTTCAGAGATAATCTTACGAAAACACATGTCAAACTTAAAACTGTTAACATTAATTTACGAAGAAATAATTTAGATAAGACTTTTTTCCTCCACAATAAATATTAACACGTTTTCATTACAACATCACACTAATGAACAACTGTGGCACAATAGTAAATATCTATACATATAAAACGCTTATGTAGACGCGAAATCAGGCCAAATTTGATAATCACCGTTTGGCAACAGCTTGTAAGCTTGGATTGTTTACGTTTGAATCGTAGGAACTCTTGAATTGGTTTGAAGTCTGAAACAATTTTTTTTTAGTTAGATCGTTTGAATTCAATAAGTTTGAGCTGTACAGTTTGGATTAGACAAATGAACGTGTGCTTAATACTGATTGTCCTTTTTAGCTAAAAGTTTCTGAAAAATTGGTTTATTCATCTCTCAACTCAAATTTTTCCGAGTTCTAAAAAACAAATTTCTATCCAAAGAAAAATAGTGTACCATCCTTCATTTAATAATAATTGGAGTGGGTGTGTTTACATGTGCGGAAGCAACATTTTGTTTAAAAAAGTGCATGTTTAAGATTTTGTTGGAAAAAACGATCTTTGAAAAAGTCTATCTAATCAATTTTAAAATGCTAAGGGTAAATAATTATTATGGGTTTTAATTTTGAATAGTTAATATGAACATGTTTCAATCCGCAATTTCTTTAAGCTGTTCTTTTTCAGCTAAAAGGTTGCGAGATGGGTTATCCCTTTAAGACCGGACGTATTTTTTAACGAATTGTTTAAATGCCGACTACAACTCAAAAATGGACGATATCTGCCATCCAATGAGAAAAATAGATCTATAGAAATTCTAGAAGCAAGAAAAATAATTTCTTCCGGCATTTATTGCATATAACTAACCAGGAACAGAAATATAAGCTAAAGCCTAACCCGCACGATCGTACGGGTTCGGTCTTAAAGGGTTAAGTCATCTTTCGATACCTTAAATTTTCTGAGATATAAAACACGACTACACCGAGAAAAACACTACATCTTTCTTGACTAAATAATTATTGGAATACGCATGTATACATATGGGGAAGCTTTTCTGAACTGCATTTCATTGTATAGAGGGCATATTTGAAATTTTGGTTTAAAAAACAAATTAAAAAATTTTTTTTTGAAGATTTGGTAAAAGGCTATCTTATCAGTTTTAAACTTAAAATTTTGGTGGAATGAAGTTATGTTGAAATAAACTGTTGAAGATATAATCAAAAGTATATGCCAAGAAGTTTTAAATGACTGCTTTCTAATTGATGAAAATAATTTTGATTTTTAATCATCTTTGAATTATAAATATTAACATTCAAATTTCTATCTAACATTTACATATATATATGATATTTTAATTTTTAACGACACCTCATTTTAATTACTTTTACTTCCATCGTAATAAGCACACTACGACTTTAGAGTCACGAGTTTTTCCAGGGAAATTCCCCTCTCTGCTGTCTTTTCCTTTATCAAAATGGATTATACTTCACCTTTAAAGCATGATCTTACATTAGGCGACAGGATGTGAATTTATTGGAAAAACCCCGTAGCTTAATGAAAAATCATCGAAACACACCAAAAAAATGCTGTCATTCAAAATGTCTACTCATCCATCTTCATGTTTCTTCAAATTTTATCGTTAATGCTTTCTTCATTCAAGCATTTAATTCATCTACTTCACCATATCGTCAAAAATGAATACTAGTGAAAGTTCGACTAACAGCACTCTACTGTTCTTCAAGATGTGTGGATCAATCAATTTTGCTGTGCCTTCTACAAAAACGACGTTGAAACTTTTACAAGAACTTTCATCAGAATTTTCCAACTAGATGGAATATTGTCAAGACATAATGTGAAGAGAAAATGCATGATTGTAATTGATGTTGTGTATATAGTATACATCTCATCATTCGGCCCAGTTATACCAGAGTTCTTTGTTCAACCTCTTGCTTTCATCTTTACTGTGTTATCAAGAATATGAAATGTGTAAGAAGTCATTACGTGTGTTTATTTCAACGTCAATGAAAAAATTACTTCTAAAATGTGATCTACACACACAAAACAAAATAACCTGCTGTTGGGGGAAAAATAAAATTACCATGATCATGTTTTCTTAAAATGATTACTTTCAATTGATAACCCCTCCCTCCCTAACTCCCCCCCCCACACACACAACTAACCGGAAAAATTAGAAAATGAGTTTTTCTAAAAATTTTACATCCGCGCGCCAAAAGTTAGCATGTGCGCGCCCGCACCGTTCCATTAATGCAGACAATTTATTCCTAGAATGCAACGTCCGCTGCGCACGGAGGGACGTAGAAGGGGAAAAAAAAAGCAATATACAATACTGTGACATACACAGACTTGTTTTATGGGGGGGTGTTCAAAATCAAAAGTGAGAACCAAGATAATAATAATAATAAAAGGTCCTCACCTTTCGCTGAAAAACGAGACCTAAAAATGAAATCGACAACCAAAAAAAAAAGCAAACAGACAGAATCGGTAAAAAAAAAAAGCTCATAGGGGTTACACTCAAGATTGGTAAGTCTATTTCTTTTCATTTATTTATTTACTCTGAATACCGGCAGATGTTGATTCAGATTACGTAATTTAACGTGCGGGAGAATTGTAGGCGCGCGTATTGTGCAATAACCCTTGCGATTTTTTAAAAGATAATTAGTTTTGATACTCAATCTGGGATTTGCTTATGATCACTTAAAAGAGTTTTATTAGGCTTGATAAGTAGAATATTTTTCAGTTTCGTCGACTATTTTTATATGTTTATATTTTTACAATCTATATATTTACGGTAAAAATTTGGCTGCAGATTATACTTTTTTTTTTCATCATCAATGTTAAATTAAAATCTTCATATGTTTTGTAAATACAATGTTATGGAAAATACAGAAGTATTCTTAAAAATTATATTTAATTCACATTTCAAAATGACAAAAACAAATTATTTGGCCCAAAAATTTAAAAAGGCTACAATCTACCCCCACCACCTTTTTTCCTGTCACACTCAACTATTCGGACTTTTCAAGCATCCGGAAATTGGCGTTACCCAAGCATGCTGGTTAGTTGAGCTTCTACTGTACATAATTGTTTCTGAATTTAGGTACTTGCATTTTCATGAATTTATATTGAATATTAAGATTATTCTAAGTATTTAATTGCTTTATTGAAGTAAATAGTTTAAAATGTACTTATTTTAAAATTCCCTTAAATTTAAAATTTTTTCTCTAACTTGTATTAAATTTTTCCTGCATGAATATAAGATCTGGTAAAATAGTTAAAATGAATGAAAAAAAAACTAATGACAAACCAGATGAATCTGGTACTATAAATGCAGGCTACTAATTCTATCAATATCATTCCTTTTGATCCCAACAATTCTATGAATGTAAATGCTTGGCCTAAATACTTTAATAATAAATGTCAGGAATATAATTTAGATAAATGGAAATTAAACAATAAAACAACATACTTAAAAATAGTTCCTTAATTGAATATGTAAATTCACATGATACAATTAAGACTTGGGAAGAATTCACTTCCTTTTTAACTGAAAGATATCTCTCCTAACCTAGTCAATCTAAGTGATTTCACTTTGAAATCATTCAAAGAAGGCGGAAACATAACTGAATACTTTCAGGAAAAATTAAAATTAGGCAGGCAGTTAAATTTATCTACAGATATGATCCTTGAAGGACTTTCAGATGGCTTGCCAGTACATTTAGGGCAACTTCTTGCTATAAATTCTCCTAAAAATCCTACAGAGTGGCTCATAACAGCCACAAAATTGATCAAAATTCAAGTCAAATATAAATCAAATTAACCCTAGTCATTCTGCAACCCCAAAATTAAAAACTAACTCTGTTAACGGTAACCAATGGCAGCCAAGAAATTTTAGGCCCCATAACTTTACACCCAGACAAAATTTTAGGCCAAATAACTTTCAACCAAATTCTCCTCCCAGGAAAAATATCAGACAAAATAACTATTACCAAACTCCTCCCCCCAGACAAAATTTTAGACCCTTTAGTAATGCTAACACACATTTTCAAAACAAATTATCACCTTCACCATGCTGGCTTTGCACAAATCAAGACATTGCCAATGCTTATCACTGGGAACAAACTTGCCCATATGGACTTGCTGCAGGAGAGTTATCTCAAAACCCTGATCCACCTTAACTTTGACCCTCCAAAGGAGGAAAATCAACAATGACAATTACCTACAGTATCCGGATACTACAGAAGAAACCAGTTGCCATGTGTTTTAGACACTGGCTCAACTATCTCGTTAATCCCATGTGATTTTGTGACAAAACACCATTTAAAAATGACAAATGCTCAAGGTATAATTGTACAGCAAACACAGGGTACAATCAGCCTTACTAAAACATGTACATTTTCATTAAAAATTGTTACCATAAACAAAACTGTGACTATATATGTTCTAGATCATACTTTACGTTATATAATCTTAGGAATGCCAGAATTGGCAAAATATGACATAACTATAGACTGCAGTCAACAAAAAATATCTCAAAATGGAAAAAACTTAAATAAAATTCAAAACGATAAAAAAAAAATTCTTTACATATTTCTGAATGTAAACAAATAAACTTCCATTCTTCTCAAACCACTGAAGATCAGGTTAATCATCCTCAGTCTGTCAGAGAGAATAAATGTGAGTTAAGAAAAGAAGTAAAAGATATAATTAAAAATTTCGATTCAATTTTCTCAAAGGACAAGTATGATGTTGGTGAACTCAGAGTTGAACCACAAAGAATTGTGCTCAATTCTGACTTTCCAGTTAGTTTGAGACCTTATTGTACCTCTCCTATTGAGGAACAGGAAATAAAGAGTCAGGTTGAGAAAATGTAGCAAGCTGGTTTAATTAAAGAAAGTAATAATCCCTATTCATCTCCTGTAACTTTAGCTTTTAAACGAGATGAGGGTAAAAGACTTGATTATGCACAGATTTCAGAAAATTAAATGCTCTATGCAAATCAGACTCTGAACCTTTACCTCTCATGGATAGTCTACTAGATAAATTATCAAACGCAAAAATTTTCTCCTCATTGGATTTGGCTTCTGGGTATTGGCATGTGCCCATTCACCCCAAAGATACTGTACGAGTGGTGTAGATTACCATTTGGCATTAAAGTAGCTCCCCGCAATTTTTAATAGATTAATTTGAAGAATATTAACTAAATATAAAATTGATTTTGCTTGCAATTATTTCGATGATATCATTGTGTACTCTTCATCTGAACTAGAACATTGGAAACATCTTAAAACAATCTTTGAAATATGTGAAAAAGAAAACATTAAATTGAAACTATCCAAATGCCGAAACTAAAATTAGCTTCTCGGGTTATGAAATTGAACAAGGGAAAGTTTCCCCTAATAAAGCTAATATTGAAACTATCAAAAAGTTGCAACCACCCACTAAAGTTAAAGAACTTCAAAAGTTCTGTAAATGTTTACAATAAATTTATTCCTCAATATGCTAAACTTAGATATCATTTAAATCAACTTTTGAAAAAAGATGTAAAATTTAATTGGACAAATGAATGTCAAAATGCATTTGACTAATTTAAAGAAACCCTAACAAATAAACCAGTTTTAAATTTATATGATCCTGATGTAACTTGTCATGTTTTTGTCGATGCATCATAAAAAAGTGTTGGAGCTGTTTTGAAACAACCTGATGCCTCTAATATTTTACATCCAATAGCTTATCATTCTAGAACTTTAAGAGACTATGAAAAAAATTATGCTATAACTGAGTTAGAATGTCTTGCAATAGTAGATGCTTTAGATAAATTTTACTGTTACCTACACTGTCAAAAATTTGTCATTCATACTGATCCAGGGTTCCCACTCTTATTGATGAAAAAAATTCAAGGACTTTCAAGGACCTTTTTTAAAAAATTAAAGGACCATAAAATTACATATTTTAGAACACAAAAATGAAAAGGACAAATTTAAATCAAATATTTTCAACTTTAACATTCAAATGCGTGATCACTTTCTTACTTATGACTTTCAGATGCTAAAATGAGGAGTGTCAAAGGCACATGTTTTGCACTCCTTGCAGTTATTGAACCAAAACTTATAGAGCAAAGTGAGTTTCGAGATCACAATTCAAACACCCTTACTGTTAGGTATAGTGTACTACTACTAGATGCTAATTTTACACAAACTACTACAAAGCATTTACTTGGTAGCTAACTTCATAAACACATTAACTGAAACAAAATTCAATAAAAAATTGTTAGCCCCACAAGAACCTCTATTCTTACTTTTGACCATTGTTTGAGATTGAAAGGGGGAAAAAAAAGCAAGAGACAGGCACAAATCAACAAACCTTTATTTACATTTAAATAAATAAACTTTAAATTTACATTTTCAGATGCTCTGTTAAAGCCTCAATTTTTTCATTGATCATTTTGACTTTATTAGCCCTTTCTTTTCTGTTTTCTTAAAACTATTGGATTCTGCAAGAGATTTAAAATCTCTACTTTTTTTCAGCTAGTTTGTCTGCAAACTTCTGCAGTGCAGAAACCAATGCAATGCAGTTCAGTGTGATGTATGACTCACAATTATGATGACCCTTCAAAATTTTTGCCATATATTTATTTATCTACTAACTGAATAGCCAGTTCGTGTGAACGGAGCACAAAAATTTACCCGACTATTTGCCATAATGAAAAGTAAAAAAACTGTATAATCTGGCATCCCTTGCTCTTTTATGTTCAATTTTAGTATCGTTACTTTTTAGTTCAACTTATATTAATCCTCTATGAACGTTGAAAAAGAAAAAAAAGTTTTATTAATAAGAATTAATATAAGTAAAAATTGATTACTATAGGCACCCGTAGGATTTTTTCCAAACAAGAACAAAAACTTTTTGAAAATAACTGACACTCAAGAAATCTGTAGCCTAATAAATTAATTTTTAAACTTATTAGTTATCTTAATTAAATTATTACTCATTACTTAATATATTTTTAACACTTCCGTAATTTTTCTATTTGGAAAACATGTTGCAGAATTTTCAAAGGGGAAGGCCTCCCTTTTCCTGTGTGACTCATACTAGTAGCCCTTATAGAAACAACTCAAAATGACAGAAAAAGACTAAAAGTTTGTTGAAAATGTGCAAGAATCGCTCAAAAAGGTTTTCATGTCGATATTCGGCAATATGGAACCAACCCTTCCATTTTAGAATCCATTTCTTCAAAGGGGCCTCTATGAAATCAACGAAGACAGAAAAACCATCACCATTGGTCCTTAAAAAAAGATACAAACCTTCTGCTTTGTAACAAGTGCTTTGCGTTCCTGATTAAAAATAAAAAATTAACTTTTGATTCCAACCACCTTTTTTCATTACGGCTCAAAAAAATAAAATAAAAAAAAAATCGGCTCAAAGAGAAACAAAACATCAAAACACACACAAAAAAAGAAAAAAATACAAAAAATAATAAAATACTGGAAGCATAACTTTTCTTCTCACGTATGTAAAAATAATGGGAAAAAATTTGCAAAAATGGGCAAACAATGCCGGAATTTACAACTCAAAATTAAATAAGTAAAAATCTAATCTAATTTTTTAAAAAAAATGTACGTCGTAAGCTCCCTCTTGCACAAATTCATCACTTTGCCAAATTTAATTGTATGTCAAACCGTTTGGGAGTGCATAAAGAACAAAAACCGAACATGCATGCATGCATACATACATACATACGAAAAAAAAAAAAACTTTTCTATAATAAATAATTCCCGTCCAATACTTTGAAGATCCCATAATTTATAAAATGATCCGTATTCATAACAGAAAAAAAAAAATAACCAAAAAAAAAAAAATGCCGAAAAGATCTCCTTGAAATGAAAAAATTAATTCTGGTTATAACTCCCATTTGATTTTAAATCAAAGAAGCAAACAATATCCAGTGTGCGAATGCTAATTTGTAGGGTTTTTTTTGTATAGACAGATGAAAGAAAATTTACGATCTCACAAATTGTCTGAATCTCTTTGGCACGATGCCAAATTCCTGTGCGTCTACCACATTTGAGTACAATTAATATCTATCAACTGAGTATTGTATAGCAACGGATTCGGAAACCCTCCGCGCTTTTGCGCACGGGCCGGGCGGAGTTATTTTCATCAAAATACCGGGAAAGTGAAGAATAGAAGGGTGATGTTTACTGAGAGTGAACTAACAAAAAAAAAATCCGGAAATGCGCTCATACGACTCCATTGCCTGACACCCCATTCCGGTGTAAAATCGTGAACTATCTAATTTAAATAATAAAGGGAACGTGATCCTGTTCATAGACGAAATTTGGGTTCCACGGAAATTCAAATGTAAACATCCCGCTGCCTGGCACGTGCGCAGAAACGCGGATGGCTTCCGTTTCTGATTGTCAGTACATGACCGATTTTCATTGGTAGTCATCGATGTTTTATTCTACTTAACATAAAAGACCAGCGAATATTATCTCGTCTGATAAGAATTATCAAAATAAAAAAAATTCCAGTTTTAGAATAAAATTTCCCGTTTTTTTTTTTTCGGATCTCAAGGAATGCCCGGGTCATAGGGAAACCCTACCCTTTTTTGCCAGCCGCCATCCTAGACAGAGAGGAAATATTGGTGATTGACAGCGTTACCATAGCAACACCCTTTTTTGCCACCCTTCCCTCTTCCTCCAAACTAGAGAAAAGAATAGTGACTGACAGTGTTCCCATAGCCACACCCTTTTTCCTGTGGTGGAATTCTCAAGACAGTACATTTCGAATTTTTCACGGACCCGACAAAAAAATCAAGTACCTTCCCGGACTTTTTTCAAGGACCCAACGAAAAATCAAGTACTTTTCCGGGGCCCCGAATACGGCAAATGAAATTCAAGGAGTTTTCAAGGACCATGGGAATCCTGTGATCATGCAGCTCTTGTTTGGCTCAAAAATGTTAAAAAACTTAAGAGGTAGGTTATTCTGCTGGTCATTAAAGTGAAGTATGTTTGACTATGAAATTAAATATCAAAAACGTTCCACTAACATTGAAGCAGATATGTTATCTAGGCATCCAGTTTCTCACCATCTTCAACATTCAGTACATTTGTTAGACATACACGAAATAAAAAATCACAAAAACTGATAATCTCTGTGGACCTAAGTACCATGAAGTTAAAGATGTAATAGTAATAAAAAAGAAAAATCTGTTTAAAATTGTTGTCTCATCTTCATTAAGACTTAAATTATTAAATCAAGCTCATGAACAATTTGGTCATCCTGGTGTCCAAAAATGGTTAAATTTAATTACCCTCAATATTATTGGCCTAATATTACCTCTGATATAATTGAATTTATTAAACATTGCTCTGTTTGTCAACTTAACAAAAAACAAAACAAAATATTTGGCCTACTCCAACAAGTACACCTTTTGAATGTATTTTTGTAGACACTGTTGGAGGTTTCAATTATTACAATTCAACAAAAAAATTTCTTCATATCGTGGTTGACCATGCAACACGGCATGTTTGGGCTTTTCCCTCAAAAAATGAAAATTCTGAAACTTACTTTAATATTCTAAAACAAATTTTCCAAATTCAAGTCCCTGTAAAATTATTAACTGATAGAGAAATGGTGTATTTACTTCTTCTAGATTTAAAAAAATTCTTAAGAAATTATAATGTAAAGCACCTTTTAACAACGACCCACCACCCACAAATGAATGGCAAAGTTGAACGCATTAATCAATCATTAGTAACTAGGCTTAAATGTACAGTTAATTCCTCTTCCACTCAAGTTCCTTGCACCAAATTATTAGAAAGTGTTACTAATGAATATAACTTAACTCCCCATTCAATAACCAAATATCCACCTGCATACTTGTTGCTTGGCACATTACCTTATGATTCTCCTATTGGTCAAAATAGTTATGAATCTGTTAATGAAGCTCGCAATTTGGCATTACAAAGAACAATAGACTATCATAACAAAAATAAAATATGATGCAAGTTTTGTTGACAAGAAATTTAACCTAGGTGATCTTTTTGTTTATGAAGAATTCCATTATCCCAATTATAGAAAATTAAGTCCTCCTTTTTCTGGTCCATATGAAATTATTAAACAATGCTCTTAAGTAACTTATGAAATTAATAAACCAAATTCTTTAACAAAACAACCTACACAAATTGTGCATATTGTTAAATTAATATGTTTTTATTCACCAGATAAACTTAAATTGAACCAGATAAATTTAATAATCAATTAACTAGATGAAAAAAAAAAAAAAAAAAAAAAAAAAAAAAGCTTGTCTTGCCTTTATAATTCTGTCCCTTTTGGTAAGAGTCGGTCTGTTCAAAAATAATTTCCCCATGGAGGGCTGAAACTTACATATTTTTCTTCTTTGGTGTTGTTGCCCAAAGAACAAAACAATGATGATAAATGATACAAGTCTTACTGTTTAAAACAGCGTTTAACAATACTGTGTCCTGTTTTGTACATAGTCTATCTCTGCGAGAATGGATGAAACAGATCACAAAGACCCAGTCCCTTTTTCGCCCAGACTTGGTGATGCTCCCAGTTACTTAGGCAACATCACCAAGATTAAAAATACTATTGTCATTGATGTTAATCTCAACAAAATGAAACTGACATCAAATATTAGTAAATTCATATTTTTCTATTTGAAACATATTTGTATCTTTATTTATAAAAATGTGTTTTTATACCATTTTAGATGCACATACACTTGGATATTTACATTTACATTATTTTTCATCTAAACAAATCAGTAGTTCAATTTACTATTGAAAGAACTTTTATTTGAAGAACTTTTCACCATGCGATTGGAACATTCTTGCAATCAACTAGCTAGTGTTAACTTTATTGGAGTACTCCAGGGAACATGATATATAATAGAAAATTTTTGTGTACATATTATTGAAATAATTTTTATATTTGCATTTATATTTTTGCTTGTACTCACTGAAGTGCATTTGAAAAATTTGAATATCTTATAGCAGGGGGTGTAATACAGTGTCCGTAAAGTCATGGTACACTTTTGACCGGTCACAGGAAAGCAACGAAACAAGATAGAAAGGTGACATCTTCACCAAATAAAAGGAAAACTCTCCAAGCTTGCATACCTGTTCAGCACAGTTCAATGTGGGGTCCATTTGTTGCCCTACACACATCTAAACGACAGCCCAGTTCTTCCCACACATGGGTAAGGATGTCTGGTGTAATAGAGTGAATAACGTCCATGATTCTCCATTTTAAATGATTAATGTCATTGATACGTTCACTGTACACATATTGCTTCACATAACCCCACAAGTCTAATAGCGTTAGGTCCGGGGATCGTGGTGGCCATGCCACGACAGCACCCCATCTATCTACCGCTGGGGTAATGTTATATCCAGAAACTCACGAACAATGTTGCCGTAGTGTGGAGGAGCGCCATCCTGATGAAAGATGACACCTTCTGGAAATTGTGGAACTGCATACAATTGCAACATGTCAAGGTAGATGTTTGACGTCACAGTCGGCTTTGCAAAGAAAAATGGTCCTATAACTTTATCATGCATCAGGGCACACCACATGTTCACCTTAGGGGTGTTACGTTTGTACTCGACGTAGGCACGAGGATTTTCAGACACCCATACTCGGACGTTATGGCAATGAATATGTCCACAGACATGGAATGTGGCCTCATCGCTAAACATAATCTTCCTCAAAAAGCGTTCATCACTGTCGATCTCATTAAGCATATCTGTAGCAAACGCGAATCGTTTGGGTCTATCCGCTGGTTTAATGGCGTGCAACAGCTGCAGTTTGTAACCTGAAAAATGGAGACGTTTCTTTAAAACCTTATGAACGGTAGTCTTCGGTAGGCCTAATTCTTGAGCACACTCACACACCGATTTCTTGGGGCGCCATCCACCATATTGCATCTCTGTCAGAGTGAGTAGAAGTCGTTTGGTTTTCATGTATGCATGTAGTATGAGCATCGCAGCTCGCCCATGTATTACTACATCATGTTTTTCATTATATATTGAAATGCATATCTAATCTACCACATGAGTAATGTATGGATAATGTATAACATCAGTTTCTATGTATTGAATGAGAATACATTTAGTTCACGTGTGACATTGCAGTCACCATGTTCAATTTATTACTATTGCAGCTCTTACATGAGCATACTCAACTTGCCAACAGGGAGCATCTACCAAAATCAAATCTGTATATATTGGAACAACCTGTATATATTGTAAATAAACTATATATTTAAATAATCAATACAGTCTGCTCAATTCAATGAATAAAACGCAAACATTGCTTATTCCATCGATGAATGTCATTCCTATGTGGTGGCTCTTCATTGTACATGCGATGATATTCACATTGAACTCTAAGCATGGAGTCGAATTTAGCAAGCCACAGAACACACTGAACTTTCCTCTGTACCGTCCACATCTCGACTGATGTGGTTTGTTCCGCTGCTGCTTCACGGTGTGTGGTATTGCATCATCACCTGCGTGCACACACCGTTGTACTACAGACACTCTTTGGGATACTGTCCAATGTAGTGCAAGTTTCAACCTTTTGTTTTGCTTCTGTTCGCCACAACAAGCATTCATAACTGCACTATGACTTTACGAACACACTGTATATATATATATAGAAAGATTTTACAACTGTGCTAGGACATGCAGTGTCTTCATTGTAGCAAGCGAAGTGAGCAGGGTTTTCATAGCAAACCCCGGAGGATTGCAACACAATCCTCCTAGGGGTTGGTGAGCTTTAGCGAGCAGGGGGCACAGCCCCCTAGTACTTTTAAAAACTACAAGAACTTGATATAAAACTATTTCTTGGTTCTACAAAATGCTGAACACAGATTTTTTTTTTGTAATTCAAAGTTTTTACATACTTTTGACTTATTCTCTGATATAAACAAAGGCATAAATTTGGTAAAAAAAATTTAAATTTTTTATTTACCACACAAATTAGTACACTTTTGAGAACTGTAACATAAATTTTAAGTTACAAATATCAAAAGTGAAATTTACATACATTATTCAAATTTGGATAAAATGAGTGAGGTATAATCACCTTGTTCCAATACCTTGTCCATTGGTACCAACCAATGCAATCAATGATCTAAAACCATCGGCAGTGAACCACTGCAAATATGACAATTGGAATACAATTAATAAATTTTGCAATATGAAAAATTTAATTAGCACTAACACATAACAGACGAAAATGAACAAGGTTGCTTCTTTTCTTACATTAACCACTGAACTCACTGTTTTAAGTTAACTCTATGGCTAGAGTCAGAGCTAACTCAGAATAGAGCATTAAGGGGTTAAATAAAATTCCCAAGAATTATTTAAAACACATGCCATATTTTGTTAAATAGACTAAAAATTTTTAGACATTACTTGCACAATTACAAGCATCAGGATATGTTTCAACAAATGTTGGTTATGTACTCATATACATTGGCCCCATCACCATGCCAATGCTGTATAGGATTGTCAGGACAGCCAGGATATTCAGTATATGTAGAGGACAGTATGTTCACCTGATCTGAATCCCATAGAAAATGTATGGGATGTTTTAGGGTAATGTCTTCTTGCTTATACATATCCTTCAACAAACAAAATGTTTATGTAGGTTTATCCTTCAACAAACAAGATATCCCACTTGTTTATGCAGTGAAAGAAGAGTTGAAAAATCCTCAAAATGGCATTCAAGGTATGCTATGACATGTGGAAAGTTGCAATACATTGTACATGTGCATATCCCTTAATGATATGGCTCTTTGGATTGCCTACTACGAGAATTCACATTCTTTGTGTTATGTTTCCGAGTCAATATGTACCTTTTCCTGAAGCAACCTGTTTCAACAATTTCTGTAGTTCTTTTGGCAACAAATATTGCATTATATCATGTCTCACATTCTTTCTCCATTCATTTGTCCTACTTGACATGAAAACACACCTGCTATTTTTTAAACATGGATATTTGTTCACTGTCTTTGGGTATACTAGTCCACCCAGTGTATATATTTTTCAGTAATATAGATATGCTCTTGTTCATAACTGACTTCATTTTATTTTAAAAAAATTATGAGCAAAGATTTTATCAAGATCATCACCAGTATTTTTTTTCTTAAATAAGTTTTACTAAGAAAGAGTTCAAACTGTCCTTTTGATTTTGGTATTTAATCACCTCTAACATTTGCAATGCAGCAAGGAAATAATTTTAAAAACAGTTATGCGACTAAACTGTTGAAGCCATTCCAGCTTAAATGTACTGCTTATCCATTAATTCATTGATACCACAAGAAAACAAATAATCTATATGTTTGCACTAAAGTAGCACCTTGTAATTCAATTCAGAGTGAAATTCTGTGTGTGTGTGTGTTGGGAGAGGGGGTCGGCTGGCAGAGAAGTTTAAACGATTTAGAAAATGTTGCAGCTCAATACTCCTCAAGGAATTGAAATCAAGACTGACACAGTTAAATTAAATTTTTAATTTCTGGTTCATCTTTTAAAGGAATATTTTAAGTGATTTTAAAATTCTATAAACTGTTTATTAAAAAATCTCTTGTTCTAATAATGCAGAATATGGTAAATGAAATAGGATAAATTTAACTTACAGGTAATAAATCTTCATCTTGCAATCCTTTTATGATTAATTGTCGTAGATGTTCTACTTGAGCCTATTAAAACATTTAAGAAATTGTTTAATTTAGCAGCTAAAATTGATTAAATCACGAAAATTTTGAAAGGAAGAATTAAAATATCAGGAATAAAATACCTTAAAAGACATTGACTGTTATTAAATTTAATTCAAATATGCACAGTCAATACATATTTTTCAAAGTTTATTGTATATGAACCAATTATATCAAAGAATATTTACTTACTTGAAACTGTTTGCCCAGCAACTTGTGAGAAATATCCCCATTCTTACTTCTGGTTTTATGACAAAACTGAGAAAACAAATGGGCAGCACCACCTTTATCCTTAGCCTATAAGTATAATCCCCATAAAAAGTATAATAAACAAGAAAGCCAAATTTTAAAAAAGATTTAGAGCACACATATAGAGAATAAATGTGCACAGGCCAACCAGTTTTTAAATATTCAGAATGAAGCTTAGTTGCAACACAAATATAGCCAGTATACCAATGGTTGTATAGTTTGGATTTAGTTTTACTTTTTTTCTTCAGTACAAATTTATGCCGTATTAATATATTTATTATTAGCAGTATATGGCAAAATTGCAAAATATGCCATGATTCGATATTGATAAAATTGTTACATGTGAATAAGCAGTTGTCAAAGAATGAGAACTGAAAAAAAGGGCACAAGTTTACCATATACAAATAAGAAATATTTCTTTAGAAAATAAAAACAGAAGAAAAATCTTGAAAAGCAAGTGTCAAATACAGAGACATTAAGCAATATTTTCATAAAATAGAATAAAAAAATTAGTGGGACACAATTTTAATATGCCCATACTGATGCAAAGATATTCCCCATGGTAGTAAACACCTTTATCAAAACTTAATTGCAATGCATAAAATAATTTTATTAACCTCCAATTAATATATATTTACAATAGTTTTTTACTAACTTAAAATGCTGAGAATGCAAACATACACATAGTTTTAAATAAGCAAAAGTAGGACAAAGCACTAATTTCAACAGATAATTTGACACCTCAAATTTATGAATAAAGAGTTGTTTTCAATAAAATGCAGTTTTTTAAAACACTAAGTAACTTTTTAAAGGGAAAATATTAAATATTTTTTGGTGGAAATGTAGATGTAGAATAAAAAATTAGATTTGCAGAATGTAGTAACAAGCAGTAGGACTTGCAGAAATAAGGTACCAACTCCAAAATAACATTTTCAGACAGAACTGTTTTCCCAAAGCAGTACAGAAAAAAAAGAAAAGAAAAGAAAAGAAAAAAAAATTCTAATGCTACAAGTTCCCAAGATGAATTATTCCATTAAAGTAGCTTGTTGCAAATGGATCACAGCTGGTTCAGTTTTGGATGCAACATATATATACACTTAGGTAGTTTTTGACAATGAATCCAAATCCTTAAAATAGTAGCTGTGGTTTCGTAATTGCATGACTGCGCCCATATAAGACTAGTGCTCTTATAAGATTTATCCGCAGAAGTTAAAAGTTTAAAAAAAGCAATGAGCAATTTTAACAATAGAATTTCAAATTTTTCCATGATTCATTTGACAGACTACTATAACTCATTTGTTTAAGAAATTTTTTTAAGTTCAACATGAGTTCTTCTCCACTTTCAATATCATTCAATTTTGGCCTTACCAGGAAAAAAATGAGTTCCAGTCCTGTCATTTAATGTACATCCTAAGAATTCGTTTTGCATTTAGAAGTTGCAATTCATCAGTATCAAGAGCATAACACTATATTATAATTAAGGATATAATGAATATTCGGCAACTATTCGGCTGGCCGAAGACTAAGCAGATATTCAGCCAAATATATTCAGGATCATTTTATTCTATGTGCTTTTAAATACACATTTAACAAACAATATTGCAGAATTGCATATCGGTTACATAGTGCATAGATATATTCAATAAAGTTACATATAATTTATCATTGCATGAAATTATGATGCAAGAATAATAATTTTTCAGGAGGAAATCTGTTCCATTTGGTTTCATACACATATAATACCAACTAGGGATGCAAAGAATATTCAGTATTAGGTCTAATGTGCCCTTCTCTGGATATTCGGTCTGGCCGAATGCTACACAGGAAAATGTTGTTTAAAATATATTTAATAAAGAATATTGCAGAATTATAATCCTGTATATTTATTATAAAAAATCTACTATTTATCCAATTTTAAGTTGCATAGTACATAAGTGTATTTAAAAATCTTGCATACCATTTATAGAAGTCTGTACCATATGGTTTCATATATATTACCAGCTTCAGAAAATAAATAGTCACTATATAATGCCTAAAGGTGTTGAAAGACATTTTCTTGCTAAACTTGCACACCTTGGAAATTTTTCTGCATTTTTCCCCACCAATTAAGTGAACACTTCATCCTACCCATTAGAAGTTCTTTACCAAAATAGGAATTTACTTTTAGTAATTTTAATTAATCCATTCAATTTTCTTCTGTGTTTGTCTTTGTCATGTTCTGCAATGATGGCTCTTTTATTTCTTTAAAGAAATCCCAAAATGATGAGGGTTTTTCATTTCTTATTATTAGAATTAAGGTATTTAAAATACTACAAAAATACATAAAAAGCATTAACATTTTTTAAAAATACAAATAATAAAAAATCAATTTTATTTCATCTTAACTTTTTTTTCATTTAAAAAATATTTCATTTACAATTAAAAGTGAAATGTTTTTAAAAATTTGGTATTCGGCACCTGAATATTTGATATTCAGCCAAATCACTATTTGTTACATCCCTAAATATAACACAGCTTTACACCAGGAGATAATTTTAAATGCCTGGATCTGAAAATTTCAGATTAGTCATTTCTGAAAAAAATTACATAATTATAAGTAGTACAGATTGTTAGAAATAAAATTTAACCAATAAAATATATATAACTTACCTGTTTTACTGTTGCTATCATTCTGGCTATCAGCATTATACTTGCTGTTTCCGGAGGATAATGCATTTCTCTATTTAAAAAAAAAAGCTTTGTTTATTGAATAATATAAACATATTTAAGAAAGTATTAATAGAATTTTAGAATAAGTCTTACAAAAATAATTTCATTAGTGACTTAAAGTCAACTTAATATTATCTTACAAAAGAAACTTATGGTTATAAAAAAAAAAAATCCAAATGACCAAGAATAAAATTCGATATTGTTATAAAAATCCTAAATGCCAGAAAAGTTATGCAATTCTTGCATGAACACAAGTAACAACAGCAATATATTCTTATAAAATAACAGCAAATTACCTTAATTTTTAAATTAATTTTAGGTTCTGCCTGATTCCTCAACATAACTATGTTCCGAAAATATAATTAAACCAAAATAGAAGGTAAGAAATTGTTATAATGGTAGCACAGAACTACCTAAAACTCAGTTTTATACCCCGATTACATACAATTTCCAAAAATTTTTTTATCTCATCATTTTTGTGGAAATGGGTCCTTTTATTTA
This sequence comes from Araneus ventricosus, assembly GCA_013235015.1. Taxonomy (NCBI): domain Eukaryota; kingdom Metazoa; phylum Arthropoda; class Arachnida; order Araneae; family Araneidae; genus Araneus; species Araneus ventricosus. The sequence goes on along the minus strand of BGPR01000310.1, from coordinate 737,497 downwards.
ATAATACACAGTTTTTTTTCACCCTCACCACTTAAATGGTGATAAAATTTTACAATATTTCAGTTCCGAATAAAATTTTGGCCAGCAAATTATTACCTTTCACTGGCTGGTTTTAATAGACCTCTTATCCTTGTTTATTGTTTTCAAAACAATATGAAGTTGGAAGCTTACAGTGAGTAAAGAAATGCATATTCCTGATGATCTGTTGAATTCTGAGAGTAATATTATAATGTTACCTTTTCAGATAGTGATGGATGTTTCACCTTTCTGATTTTTACAATTAATCATAATTTGCACCTAGATGCTATGGACAGATTTTCTAAATTTTATTTTCATTCAATAATATTAAATGCCTGTTCTTGTGATCTAAACATGGGGTTGAAATATGCACTAAAAATATACAACTTTTGAAGCGGTTTACATCCACAATTTGAAATGTCAGATGCCGAGATCGAAAATTTCCAATTAGAGAGAGGGATACTTTTATTGATTAAAGAATGTTAGCAAAGAAAAGTTTCAAACTTTCTCATAACTCATTCAAGATCAAATATATATATCCTTAAAAGGGCTATCAAACCTCCAAGCGTCTTGAAGCTGATCAAGAGGATGTTTGGTATTCCCTATCAGAGATGATGTGCAAAGAACTTGATGATACTGTTCCCAAGCCTGTTCTCGGCAAGAATAACTACAATAAGAAACCTAAAAGAAAGTAAATTAAAACATTTATGGATCAGTTAGGGTGATATATTAATTCTACATAAATCTAGCAATATAGAAGTTAAGGGAGGAAAATCAAAACTAAATTAATGCAAAATAAAGGATGAATTGAGTTCAACTCCTAAATAATTCTGAGCTTGCTTCACAACATTAATTACACTTCATATAAAAGACCAATAACTTAATTGCAAATGTCAGATATTTTTATTCTGTAAATGCTTCATCGCACTTCATTATTCATATCCACTTAACAAAATATAAGTTAACACTTGGCCAGATACAACCGCTGCATTTTAATCTCAACCACTATCAAGTTCATGCAGCTTTTTTTTTTTAACACTTTAAGCACTAGCATTTTGAAACAACACAATCATATTATGACAACACATTAAGTGTTCTTATGCCCACTTTACATACCTTCCTTAGAAAAGGTTTCCCATAGATGAATCCTACAAATGATAACTTCAAGAAGAACAAGTGATTAATAGTTTATTTTAGATTAAAAATTGTTTCCAAGATATACAAGGCTTACTGAGGACAGACTAGGTAATGCAAACAGATATGATAATAGCAACATCTGAACTGGCAACTCGCATTCTAGACTGTCACAGCACATCTACACGAGGTTGTTTGAGCCATAACATCGGATTTAATACACATCAAATTATAACACATGAGGATCTTGGGTAGATGCGTAATGACAAAGTTTCAATTTTAAGAACAACAGATAAAAAGTTTGAGACAAGATTCTACAGAATATTTAGGAAATATGTGGGCCTGGTGCAAGTTAACTCTGTCACTAAGGATAGAATATCCTTATGTTGGTATGATATGGAAGTCTGAAAAGTGGACTGCTAGCTCAAGAATCATATCATATACCAATCACGATTCAAAATTATGAGGTCTTTCCCAATAGCCCCCACAATAACAGGATGATAATCTTCCAAAATTAGAATTAGCAGAATCAAGCCTCAAATCTGTTATACTTCCGTCTTGATTCTGTGACTTGCCACCATGACACTGTAGTGCCAGAAACTATTGAATCTATTGGATACCAAGAGTTGGGAGCATTATTTAGTTTTCATATTTCAGGTTTATTCATTGACTTTCTGGAAAGTTGAAGCTCTTTGCTAACAGAGCAGTTAATAGTCAAAATTTACAGAAAAGGGACCGCAAAAGAGAAAATAAAGGCTATTTTGAGGAACTGTTCATTCTTTTTTACCAACCATTAAAAGGTTGCATTTTCTGGCACAACAGCCATACTTAATCATGCTGCGACAAACACTAGGTGAACAGACGTACCACTAAAAGGAGTTTTGGAATGCAACTAAATGATTCCCACAATTCTTCCTCCACAACTGCACCACAAGATAACTGAAATTTTCAAGATAATTCCTGTTTACATCTTATCAATGGAGACGGATCATAATTTAGGAGTAATAAAAGAATTCAGATTTTGAAAATAATAATGAATTCTCTTCTATGTATTTAAGTGAATAGGACGTTTATTTAATTGTATTAAATTAAACACATTTAATTGAATACGTTTTTATATTTTTTGTTAATTCAGAATTACTAAGAAAATTAGTAGAATATTTTATTCAATATGCTAGCTTTTATAGATTTAAAACTTTTATCATTTTTCAGGAAATTTTGTTAGCTTTTTCCCCTCATTAATTTGCACAACATTACAGTGTTTGTTTGAATACTCCACATTTTTTTTTTTGCACTTTACAAAAATATTTATATTCAAGTCGACCTCTTATATTAAAAATAATCTTTAACTTCTCTTTTTGGCGATCTGTTTTCATGCAGGTTTTTACCGCGTTTTTGAAGAAATGGCAAAAAAATTTGCTGTTTATTAGAAACTTAAATTGCAGTTTGACAGCCCATACACCATTACATGGACAGTTCAGAGCTAAAGTGAACCAAGCCCATGAGATTCATTTCTCAGAAAACAGATCTCAAAGTTGATTACCTGCATTTAAAATAACAGTGGACTTCTAAATTTTATTGCTACTTGATGGATAAAAATTGAACTATGGACTTGAACCACTATTACACAGAAAATATAACATTTCTATACTAACATGGCAGTGTTAAGTGTCAAATGGACAAAACAAGGACTTGGTTCACCTCGACTCTGAACCCTCTCCATATATGCAGCACCAAAAGTAAAAATTAAAATCAAAAGCAGCGTGACAAATACAGATTGAAAAATTTACCATTAATGCAAGAAAAGTTGTACCATTTAGATCCAAATAACAATGAAGTGTGTTAAGTTACAATGGAAGGTACATTACAACATTGAATAACTTTATTATCTATATCATCAGTTTTCAACCTTTTTTTATTACTGTACTTCTTGATTAGTCTTAATTGGGTACCCCCAACTCACCCTTTGAGCTAATTTTTTAAAATTGATTATGTTAAGGATCTAGGTTAGTTTAAAAGAGTCAAATGACTCCAAATAACTTAACATTTGTAGGATTTATTTTCGATTTTACATTTTACTGCATTTTTTATAATATTATAGTTCAAAGCCAAAACAAATGAAAACTACAAAGAAATAATTTTGCATTAATATATGATGAAAGCTAACAATTACTCATTGTGACAACTAATTAGTCATGCTTCCTTTTAATTGCAATTGAAATAAAAATGTTAAAACAAGAAGCTTCGAAGGGATTTTTCTGGACACCCTAAGTGAAAATAATGAAAGAAAAAGGACATAACGAAAAGGGGTGGCAAGTAAAGCAAAAGATTTCATGAAGAAACAGATTACTCGTACTGTTTAGAACTCTAAATTATTACTCTAAAAAACTAAAAACTCTTCATTCATACTCTAAATAAGAAATCTCCAATTTACCGACTGTAAATGCCGCTTTTATTATATGAAGAATGCAAAGTTAAAGATTTAAACTCAAATTCTAAAGACATTTTTCTACTCTACCAAAATTATGTTGCCATTCCTGAGAAACAAACTCTTCAAATATACATAATATAAATAGACAATTACAAAACATGTAATATAAAGAAAATGGTAACAGTAATCAATCGTTTGAGGTTAATGAAATATTATTTCAAGTTCTTAGTTATGAAAATGTAAAGGAAAAATATTAAAGTGAAAATATTGTTCACATACATAACCATGTAATATGATTGGTGACAACCAATTATCAATCAATTACTGTGGCATAATCCATTCCTTCCTTTTTCTTATTTTGCGAATAGGATTTTAAGCCTGCACAACTTTCACTTTTCACACAAACTTAGGGAAACAAAATTCTAGAATTTTTATTTTAACCCCTTATGTTTCATGTTTTTCTGTCTCTACCCAGATCACTTTCATGTACCCCCAACTGGTTTGCTACATATCCCCAGGAGTATGCAATACCACAGGTTAGGAACCTCTGGTCCAGATCGAAGCTTCCAAAATGTTTGCATTTAATCTCCTGTGTAAAATTATTCCAATAATAATGATGAAATAACTTATTCAGCTATTTAAAAGTTGTTAACATCTATAAATATCAAAGTGGCATAACAATATACCAACTCTGAAAAAACTTTGCCAAATTCTCTTGAATTTTACAAAGAATAACCCATTACCGACACATCACAGACTGAAAATCCCAATGATAGATGCAAGCAAAAAATATCTTAATGTTTAACCCTTTGAGGACGGCCGCAAGTGTAATGCTACGAGAAGCCGGCTCGCCCATGTGACAGTCGTTCTCAAAGGGTTAACAATTGAGGATTTCATTTTCCTAAACTCTGATTCTACCTAATTCAGACACCAAATAGTGAATTTTATAACACTTTTTTGAAACTGGTTACATATTGCATTAAACATATCAAATATGACTATTGTTTTAAAAATAAAGCAACACATTAAAAAATTTTAAATAACTTTCAACATTTATATGAAATTACATATTCTAATAAAAAAGATTTCAGATGTTAAAAGAATTTGCCACTAACTGAATTCAAGTTGAGAACACATTTTAAGATTTGAAACAAATATCAAGCACAAAGCAGTTTAAATTATTAGTGATTCTGATAAAAATAATTTATCATTAATTTTTTATTTTATTTTTACTCTAAATTAAATGTTAAATTAGATTAAAAATTCTTGACCATTTTATTACAATTCTGTATTATTATCCTCATAAATTTATGCTATTTATAGAATAATAGTTTCACCTATAAATTTGAAAGATTAACAACTGTATATAAAAGTCCTGAAGATGTTTTAATTTCTTTTAGTTAGAACTTTTGTAAATTAAATACATGATTACACAGTATAAAATAATCATACCTCAACAATCAGATAAATCACATTGAAGATAATCAACACTGAATATACTCTACCTCACAATATGGGCATTCAATATATTCGTCTTTTTTGGTAGCACAACATTCAGGATATGGTAGGATCAAACCAGGAATTCCAGTTAATCTTCTAACATTTTCTTCTGCAGTTTCTAAAGGTCTCATACAATAATCGCAAGCAAGATAACCATAAGCTTGATTCCATAAAAACTGAGCACATACCAAAGGACGTTCTTCGAAAATCACATCTCCCTTATTAAATTTACACAAAGCAAAGAGTCCTTTTCCCTATAAATTTAAAGGTATGTTTGATTAATGTAGCAAAACAAGTTTTTCCATGTTGGAGTAAGAAAATTTTTAGAACAAAAATTAATTATAATCAAGGTTATTCTTAAAATATCAACAAAGAGATTACAAACCTCAAATGATTTTTCTTATTTGCTACAAAGTCAGAAGTGGCCGAAGTAACTTGACCAACCAGGCAATGTAGCAATATGATGCCCCTCCCTAGCCCATGTATTTTTTAAAAATTCTATTATATCTGCATTCTAAATGTCAAACAAACTTTTACTTAGAAATATGCATGCAAATGTTTCTTAATATTATGGTAAAAATTTTTAGACTTCAGCTATATTTAAGATTATATAGCAGTCTTATTGAAACTAAATCTAATATATTTAACAAATTTTAAAAATATATGACTTCATTTCTATAATACAGCGGTTCCCAACTTTTTTCACTCACTTACCTCTTGATTAATCATTTTTTTAAGTACCCCCTTCTGTTATATCCCCTCCAAACCATCCATCAGCATAAAAAAGTTTTTATTAATAATGCTAAGGGGCCCTAGGTTAGCTCAAGAGTCAAATTTACTCTAATGAGCTTAAAAAAATTTGCAGGATTGATTTTTGACTTTACATTATATTCCATTTTTTAAAATACAAGTAGTATTGGTTCAATGTCAAAACAAATGAAGACAGCATTAAAATAATTTTGCATTAACATATGATGAGAGCTAACAATGACTCAATTACTAGATATTAATCTACTTTCTTCCTTTTTCGTATTCCTTGAAGAGGCTTTCAGACTCATACAATTTTCACTTTCATTTTTCATGAACTTGGGAAAACGAAATTCTAGAATATTCTTATGTTTCATGTTTTTCGCCATTATCAAAATCACTTTCACCTACCTCCAGGGGTATGCCTACCACAGGTTGGGAACCTCTGCTCTAGCCTATAAAAAATATTTTTTCCCTTCACACTCCAACTTTGGCACTATGGGCAGTTGCTCGATTTGCCTGGGCCATCTCTGTACAAAGTATTTAATTCTTTGTGGGTGAATAAATGCTCTTCCCTATTAAAGTACTTTTACAATATTGGCCATATGCCCGAATAAAAACTTTGACTGAAGTTAATTTGGATTATGCAGTATAAATTAATTATAATTGACTATACCAGTTGCGAATCCGGGGGGGGGGCTATGGTCTGCAGTCCCCCAGAGCTAAACCAGAAATTTTGATTTTATTTAAAATCACTATAACTTTTTGTTCTTAATCTCCCTTTTTTCAAAAATTAAATGAACAAATAATAAAAAAAAAACGTTACAACATTTCTTCCTGGCTTGACAGACTCGAAAATATACCCACTTATGTAGTCATTATACTCGTACGTTCACGTGGTCGAAAACACTTTTTGGTTAATTATTTCAGTCTGTTTTCATTAAATTATTGAAAGTATTTTAGTATTCTTTATGATTCTTATTGTCAAGTGAGTAAAGTCTATAAAGCTAAGGTGTTTTGGTTTGCATAAGCCATGAGGCTTTTGACTTTTGTCATGATGATACGAAATGTTTATGACCTCAGCCCTCCTCCCCCCAACCCAAATCCTGGATTTGCCACTGGACTGTACTAAAGCATGATGTATTTTATAATGCCTTTTTCAAACTATTATTCAGACATCATATGAACACAATGACCACAAAGAGTTAAACTTAGCCCAGACATAACAAGAAGAATTGTGGGGCTAAAAGAATCTGAATGGAGAAGCAACAATTTTTGCAATCAATTCATAAATTGTACAATCAGATAATTACATATTATCTATAAAAAAGTAACTAAACCCAATATAATCTTATGATGGGGTCATTGCATGTCAATTCAACCACACCATGACACCCATAATCTCAGATTTTGATGAAACTTGGCATATTTGTTCCTTTTATGGATTTAAGTAAGCATGCAAAATATTTTTGCTCAATCTCAAATGTTTTAGGTTTTATAGCCTGTTGAAGTTTTAAGAATTTCAAGATTTTTATCGAATTAGGCTTAGCAAATACGATTGGTTCTTTTATAGAAAATAAGTTGTCTTCCTTATTTACCAACAAATGTTGATGAAAATATTTATGATTATACTTTAATATATAAGGAATCCAGTAAAAAATAAACTAAGCCAGTAAGTATTTATACATG
>BGPR01000310.1:610467-714978 GCA_013235015.1 Araneus ventricosus | reverse complement strand
ATATGCTTACAGATTATTTTTATCAGACCTTTTTATTTTATAATTATCGTTTATAAAGACAACATTTTCAGTAAAAAGTATTGGTAAATAGCATTCATAAGTTACAATCTTTGTATCCAAATCTGTTGAATGTTAGTACTCTGTTTGTTGATGGTTGAAATCATGTATATTTTTGGTTATCATGCTTAAATTACCAATTTTTTGAACATTATATACCCGTGACCAGACCGGTCACTGAACGGTTTGATGGGCAAGACACGGGAATTTTATTTAAGAAAAAAGAAAAACAAAATAAACAAAAAGAAGGAAATATATACACTATGTACAGCACAGGCATTTTCACTTTTACACTATTAGTTCGTAATAGTCTTCTTTTCTTTGGATCTTGAAATACCCTTCTTTTATTTGAAGATGGAATGTCCGGTGATTGAGCTACTTAGTTCAGCTCGCTGGGATGTTGAAGGCTAGGGAGTCCGGAAAAGATCTCTGCTTTCGCTAATGAATTTGATAATCCCACGAATTTTCTGCCTGGAGACGTGGTTATTGGGGACCCTTTTCAGCCATTCTTGTTCGAAGTTTGGCACTGGCTTCCTCATATGCCAAGACATTGTATAGATACACTCCGTGGCATAGTGAAGTGCCGTGCCAATTCCACCACAACTGCAATAATCGCTGTCAGACAGGTGAAATCTTTTGAGATAGGCAGGGAAAGGTCCATGTTGAGAGAAGAAGATAACATCCTCTCTAATCCAGTTAGTGGGACGGAGATTAACTGAGGGCATGATGTTATAGATTTTCCTGCCTGTATCGCCATTCTTCCATGAGGTTTAATCTTGTAGTACATAATATTTCGCTTTTGCATGGGAATCTTTTTTTCCCCCTTCTATTTGTTCTTTAAAATTTATTTCTTCGCGTAAGTTGTTTTTATGTGTTGCACCTTGTTAAGGGATTTTTTTGGGAAATTGCTCATAATAAGTGCAATGCCAGATGTTTGTTTGCATTTCATTTCTGATAGGCTTATATTGAAATTTTGCCCTCAAATATTAAATAATTGTTTATTGACAGAGTCTGTATTGGATCACTGATCAACTTCATAAGCATATTTATACTGCATGATCTGTTTTGTATTCTTGCTATCTACTATTTTTAACTTGTAAAAATTGTTTATTTATATATATTATAAAGTATTTTTTCAATAAGAAAATATTTAAATGTTTATTTTATGTAAAATTTATTTCTAATAATGGATTTTCTGAAATTGAAATGATAATAATAGTATTTGATGGTAATTACTGATATTTTTATTATATTAAATATGAAAACCAATAAAAATTTAGTTGCATATGCTGTTTTTAGCATGCATTAATATAAATATTCACTGTGAAGCTGCATATAAATTTTTAGTATGATGAACCAAATCTGTTTTCTGTGAATGAAGATAATTGTATTTTCCGAATGCCTTATGTTCACCATAAAAAATGGATGTGTATCCATTTCATATTTCTGAACCTGCTTTGGACACTTGAAGGTACATTGTGGAGACAGAAGAGAGCCTTTTGGCTTAAATCTGGCCAACAAGATGATCTTTTTCATCTGTGGCTGCATGTATTTGCTTGCACCACAGTTGTAATTGATTTTCTTAAAGTGGCTTGATATATAATTCAAGATACACAAGCACCTTTAACTTTTTCATATTCTGTTGAGATTATTTTATAGTACTTTTTTATATAACTTCTTTAATGTTTTATAATTATTGACCTTCCCTAAATGTGTACTTAGTTTATTAAATTATATTGGATTTGTCTACCCAAGAAAACTTGGAGATTATTTGGTTAAAAAAAAACTAGTGAAATTTGAAATCCCTGTGCTACATTATTGGCTTCATCTGACAATTTTAAAAACTCTATTTTTGGGTTAGTATTCTTATTTTTAACAAAATCTTATACATATGCATTCAAAATATTTTTATTTCACCATATCAGTTTATGAGCTTGCTACTGTACAAAAGTGGAAGCAACTTTGAAATTCCTAGATGACTATAAATTTCTTCTAATGCTAAATATTAGAAGCAAAAAATGTAAAATATTTTCTGTTAATTTTCAGTTGGTAATCTTTTCCCATTGTAGTTTGAGAAAGTATATGAAGCGTTGAAGATTTATTATTACTCTAGTTACAAATATTATTTTGAGGAACCATAATCTTTTTCGTTAGCTGAACAATCCATTTTAATGTGTTATAATTTTAAATTATATCATTTACAATTTTTTTTTGCATAGTGAACATTGTTTTTGTTTGTGTCTGAAATTGAATACAATAAACATTCATACCACCATGAAAAGTAATTTGATAAGTGGTCTCTGTTGTGTAATAAAACAATGTTTTGCATTAAAATGTTTTTTATGTTTATTTGAAACATTACACATATTCAGTATATACTGTGTTACCTAACATTGGCAAAATAATATAGAAAAATTTTCATTAAAATCATTTCGTACTTGAATTTCAATTCTCCATCATATTTTTTGAAAATTCACTTACTGTATTTCTCAACAATATCGTAATAATTTCTTTCTAAAACCTATCATTTAAGTTTCTTCAGTGAAGAATTCAATTTTTGAATTTTTAGTAATGGTTTGATAACTTGCCTTTTAAGAAATCTATAATTAAAAAATTGAATTTATACAAATCCTATTCTAATCACATTTTAAATTAACTTTATAAATTTTTATCTATTTATTCAGCAGAGTGTAGTTGTCTTAGAAAACTTTTTATAGCATTTATTAATAGCTATTAAGCTAAAAAAAAGTGAGAAAATATTATATAAATAAAATTATTCAATGTAAATCTTCTCTTATTTTCATTTTAAAGGCATATAGTTTATTTATTTGAGAAAATTAGCTAGCAAGAAAGAAATTTACTTTGTTAGCATTTATATTTTATTTTATAATCTGTAACAAAATGCATTGAGTAACTGGATTTCAATGTATTATACAGTCATGCAATAAACACAAAAAAAGTTAATCTATAATTAGATTTCATAAATCAAGATAATTTTAAAACATGTGCTAACAATTATTTTTAGTGTTAAATAAATACAATGCAATCGAAAAGTTACACATAATTTAGAATATAATAAATTTCAATACTAGCTTTCAATAAGATCGTTAGCTGAAGAATTATTCTAATTAATCTTTTTTTTAAGAATTAACACGTAAAACATTAATACTTTTATTCAATTTGAGAAAAAGTTCAAAAAATTGCATCAAATACTCTTTCTACATATATATACTGGATTCTTTGTGATGTAAACAAGGCCATCGAGGGTAATGTGCCAGTGGACGTGACAAGTTCATGCAATTAGCATACGATAGTATATTTGCCATCCTCGCCATATATGATGAACCAAATATACAAAACATTCAATTACAGCAAAACGAAAATTAGAAAGCTGGCAGACTGTTGCATTATATTTTTTAAGTGGACAGAAAAGTAAAATTTACTTAATTTTTCATGAATGCTTGGCCAGTTCTCATCATCATACTCAATTTCTTCGATGTATGGTTCCTTTTCAACAACAAATAAAAGGACAAACATTACTTTTTTTTGTCACTTTAAGTCATCTGGTGACGCAGTATGCAATATAATTTAAACATTTGTGCATTTTTTATAGATTTAATGCTGTATAATATGACTGGGAATAATAATAACTTTAAAAGCTATTGATATTTGTGTTCCAAGTTAGCAAAGCAATTTTGAGATGTGTTTTAAGTATACTTAGTTATATCCTACACAAAGCTTTCTAACTTAAAAATGGTCTGTTGTGAAATGCAATAAAATGAAAGAGCTGATTAAAAATCTTTAGTCTGGTTAATGTTACACTGTTTTAATGTTACAATATTATTTTACAATGTTAAACTAATTTATTTGCTACTAAAAGAATGTATATGTTATAAATAAATCAGTATCTGTATATAACATGTTATTTCTGCAAATTTAAATTCCATTTTAAGAAGTTATTTCTCATATTTATTAGTAACGTAGAGTTTTCCAGATGAAAATTAAACTTTTCATACTCTTTTGTATAAATAAAATAAAGGAAATTTATGTGATAATATTGATCTAGATATGAGATAATATTTTATCAAGAATATCAAAATGAAAATAATCTTATCAAAAGTTACCATATAAAGCGCCAAGTTTGAATCAGTTCTTTCTTGAGTACAGAAAGCACCAATAAGAACGATAAAGAATTATTATTGCAACTTTTCCACAAAATTAGTCTCTTATTTTAAGTAAACATTGAGAGCTACAACAATAGGAATATGAAATTTAATGTTTTCAAAGTAGCCTTAAGCCACATCATTAGAAAACACCACTTTAAACATTAATTAATATCTTCAAACAGTGTTAAAATTTTGAAGATTCCCATTGACCTAGCATTATCACCGGAAGTTGACGGGTAAGGCGGAAGTCCTACTTTACCGCAAATAAACAAATCAGTAAACTCGTCCATACTTTCTTCAAAGTTTGTCATTTTAGTTGCATATACTGTCAACATATGGCGCCTACAGTAAAAACTACCTTTGATTGCCTATGGACGAGTTTTCTATTTTGTTCACTTACATTAAAAACCTTGACTTTATTTGCATTACTTTTAGTCTTCCGCTTTGAAGATTCCATTGACTTAGCATTACATCGGAATTATTTAGTTAAGGCATTTTAATGTAAATAAATAAAAGAGAAAACTGGTCCACAGAGTGAAGATAGAATTAACAGTTAACCACAAATATTGCAATCAATCAAGGAGGATAGCCTCTGTCACAGTTCGGAAACCTTTCCAATGATTACAGCAATTACCGTGATATGTTGTTTCGACCGATTACAGCGATTCTTTAATTCGAAGAGGAAAATGAATAAACGCTTCCTTCAATTTTTCAAGTAATTCACAGAATTCTCCCTTCTCCTTTTAGGGATGTATAATCCACGACTTTTTGAGTAACAAATATTTTTGCTATTGCTATTTTTAAATATCTATTCCAAATAACTGTTATTTCAATCACACTTTTAATTTTCAAAAAGTCTTATTAAGTATAAGTAAAGTGTTCTAAAAATTCAAATAAAAAACTGTTATTACTTCTACTTATTGTTAACACTTTCTATCAAGTTTTAATGTTTAGTTCTTTGTATTGTCAACAGATGGCGCCTGCAAAAATTCTTGTAGAAACAGTTCATGGGCCACAATCAATAGTAATCAATCACAGAAGTCAATCTTCGATGTCACAGTCGCAGTTTTCGGTGCGATCACAGCATGGGATCTTTACCGTAACTATTATTTTTTTAATACAATTACCGCGATTCTGTCAATCAAAAAGAAAAACGAATACTTGCTCCTTTGAGTTCCCGACGAAGCTTCCAATTACAAAAGCGGCGTTATCATTCGAGAACGCATATCACAACAGGAGGGGTGATTCACAGAAAGACGTCTTAAAACCGCGAAAGGGGGGGGGGGAGTGCGAATTGTGATATGATACGAGACAAGGTGGGGTAGAGTCATCTGCGCGGTGAAGTGTGACCTGCTTATCTGGAAGGTCACCGGTGAACTCTGTTTCCCCCGGGTGGGTTGTGGCAGGCCCGGCCGGAGGGGGTGCGACCACACTAGGCCCGGCGTTTTTTAAAGGTCCCGCGCAGCTGACTGTTTTTGCAAATTAAAAATGTCAACTTATTTTTTTATTTTAATCTGAATATACATACATACGGATTAAAATAAAAAAATAGTAAGAAGTAGAAGTGCGAATATACCGTACATGTGCGATATGTGCACATTGCAAGCCGTCGGAAAGATAATTATGAAGCAGAGGAAAATCTATAGACGCAGTGGCGGTGAAAAAGTGAGGGGGCAAAAAGTTTACTGACATCCAAAAGTAGCCGGGAGTATAGGGTGTAGTTAACAACAATTAAAAATTCAATTACAAAATTGGCTAGTTGTCCCAGAGACTATTTCTTTTTTATGATTCCCAATTTTAGGCGACTAAAAAGAAATAAAAATTTAATTTTCTCTGGAAAAAGTAGGGGTCAACTGCCCTCCGTCGCCCCTTAACTCGCCACCACTATATAGAAGGGTGGATTTTTTTGTCATCGCCGAATTAAGAACAAGATGAGTTAGCCGAGGATAGCAGCTTCAACAGTATCAACAAAGAATTGAAAACGAAATTTCAATATCAAAGATCCTGGTAATTGGCCTGAAATTATAAATGATAAATTTAGAACGGCTATCCTACCAAATGGTATGGCATAAGTTAAAAAAAACTACGATTTTCCGAATAATAAAAATAGCAGAAGTTTTTCTGAAATTATTTAAGAAAATGAAAGAATGAGGAACATCAAGAACGAAAATGTGATGGTTACTTTCCTCAAAATACAAAGATGCCACATTGTGCCACTCTTAAAATAACACTTCTTTGTGTTTAACTGGACTTCAATTTCGCGATTACAAAGTCACGAAAGATCAGAATATCATTTACAAGCTATATATAAATTATTACAATTTAAAAAGAATTTCAGATTGGGAAACAATATGACAGAGAATATGAAAAAATAATTGAAAACGAAAGACACTGTGTAAAATGTGCTTATGAATGAATAGTGGCTTCAATTTTATATTTATCAGAGTATAATTTGGCATTAATTCAAGGGAAATAGCGATGATTTATATAAACCACACAAAGGTAATTTCTTAGATCTCAAAGAATTACTGGCAAGATTTTATCCAATCATTAAACAACATTTGAATCGTTGTGTGAAATCATCATCGCATTCCTATTTATTTCATAAAATACAAGACGAACTGATTACTGCTTTGGCTAAAAAAGTTAGCTTTTTTTTAAATATATTATTTACTTTCTAAGTAATTTGCAATTTTATTAGATTGCACTCCAGAGCCATCAAGAACAATTATCCGTTATTTTAAGACATGTTAATGTAGTTGACTCTGAAAGCGATGTGAGTATACAAGAACGATTCGTTTGTTTCTAAATGGTAAAATACTCGTCAGGAAAAGGGTTATCAGTCAAAATAGAAAGCCTATCAGAAAAAGAGGAATGATATTTGGGGTACACTGTGTGGACAGTGGTACTATAACTAGGGCTACCATACGTCCGGATTTCAAGCTCACGTCCGGACTAATGTCATGTCCGGATTTACGCGAGTGAATGCTACAAGAAAAATGTGGTTGTAAAAGACAGCGTTTTCACAAAAACCAACGTCATTCCGCCAATAAAAGAAAATTCATTGCTTATATCCATTGTTGAAAAATATCAGTCTCTTTATCCGTGCACCAGTTCAAACTGAAAATTAAAAGTTTTTGGCAGTTTTGTTTTAATTCTGTATCTAATTAATGCAATTTTGAATTACCAAACATTAATAAAAATCGTATATTATTTACTTTCTGATTTCTTAAATTTTTTCTCCCACAAATTCTATGCTAGTGTTATGAAAGAGGCTCATTGGAAGGCAGCGTTTAGAATTTTACACTATACTTTGACCCATCCCCCGACGTGTCCGGATTTCAATCAAAAAATTATGGTAACATTAACTATAGCCGATCTAATATGAGAGGTTTTACATAAAGGTTTGCAAAAGCGCTTATCTTGTAAAGAATTCCAAAGCCCAGTATATGATCTGCAGAAGTCATAATTGGAATTTTGTTTTCAGAGACATTTCCAAAGCATCTTCTCTGCAAATTATTTTTTGTGACTTAAGTAATCGTACATAATATTTTTGAAAGTTCTGTAATGTGCTGGGATATATTAAAAATCCTCTCATATATTGTAACATAGTAGTTTTATTAATAACTGTAGCTAACTGTGTTATATATCTGTAACCGTAACTGTGTGTACACGGGATTCGGTCATGTAGTCAAAAGATGTAATCAACTGCCATAATGAAGTCCTCGTAATAAAATAAGTTAATCTCCAATGGCGTAATCCTTTTGAGAGATTAAAAGAACCCAATATATAGTTGTCTCAATATGAAGGCACTATGTGATACATAATATTTTTGCAAGTTCTGTAATGTACTGGGATATATTAAAAAGCCTCTCATATATCTTACTTCAATACCACTATCAGGAACGGCGTGGGAATGTCACCCCGAAAGTGTGAAATCTGTGAGATCACACTCAAGAATCACAATTTTCTCTAGCTTTGAATTCTTTTTATGAATATAATATTGGCATGAAAAAGTCCTAAATCCAATAAATCGAAAATAAACTTAATTTCAAGATTCTTCTTAAGTTTAGTTATTTGGTTTGACATATTGAATGAGGTAAATATTGCTGGTAAGTAACTGATACTGAAGTAAGTAAATATAACTGGTCAAATGCTACAATGTATTTTTTTTAATACCAGATATTGAAAAGTTCTAATATAGATATTGGTATGCAAATTCCCATTTCAAAGGCCTTTTAAAATTTTTTGAAATGTATCGTGCATCCGGATTCATATCTTCTTTTAATAACTGCAAAGGAAATAGTGGAAGAGTTTGTTAAAAATGACACTTGAATATAAAAATAAAAAAAAAAGCAGTTTTGATTTTATGAAAATGATCAGCAATTTCATCTGTCAAAGAATATTTCCAAATTCAATTTTTGGTCTGACAGGTTCGAAAATTTTCCCACTCTCCTAGTCATTCCACTCGTACCATTGACTCGGTCGAAAACATTATTTTTGGCTAGTTATTGCAATGTGTTTTTTTTATTAAATTTTCGAAAGTATTGTATTGTTCTTTATGATTCTTATTGTCAGGTGAGTAAAGTCTGTAAAGTTAAAGTGTTTTGGTTTACATAAGCCACGAGGTTTAACATTCGTCATGACGATACAAAATTTTTATGATCTCAGCCCCCTCCAGACCCAAATCCTGGATTCGCCACTGGATTGTATTGATTTATTTAATAAATTCAAAATTTTTCGTCGAGTTTTGCATAACAGTATAACAATATTATAATATTTATTTAAAAATTAATTTATCTGAACTGTATTCAAATTGTGTATGCGTGTGTAACTGTACTGAAAAATGTATTGACCTTATCATCGACCATCGTAGCTGGAGAAAAATCTTTCTCGTGATTCAAAATAATATATTTTTATTATTTTGAATTATTTTTATAAACATTTTAATTACCTTCAAAGTCGTTTATAAATCAAATAATTTAATTAATTATCGTTTTCACGTATTTTTTAAGTCCTTAACATATCAATTTGTGCAGTGTAATAAATAGAAAAGTGCAATAAATTATTTTGTTTTACGAAGTTAGTTTCAAGACCCCACAAATAAATTTTGAACCGGGCCCGCTTTTGTTCGGGCCGGACCTGGGTTGTGGTGATGCCCCCTTGTGTAGGGAAGGTAGTTCATGCTTTTAAGGGCGCCATCTGTTGACAGTATACAGAACTAAAAAATAAAACCTCGTAAAATTATATTAAAAAGAAAAGAAATTAAAATAAAAAACGCTTTGCGTACATTTTATACAAATAACTAAATCACACCTTTTTGACAGTAGTGTTCATCACTGGTATTTGTGATTTTTTAATATTGTGTAGAAAATAACAGTTCGTCAAAAATTCGTCATCCCTATAATTAAGTATAAGTAATGTGTTCTAAAAAATTTAAATAAAAAATTATTTATTTTTAATATACTTTCTATAAGTTTTAATGTTTAGTTTTTAATACTATCAACAGATGGGGCCAGCAAAAATTCTTTTGGATGCTTGTAGAAGGAGATGTTGGAATGTGAGTTCACGGATCACAATCAATAATAATCAATCAGATAGCATGCACACTTGCTGCAAGTATTATTTTCTTGATATTAGCTTGTCGTGACAAACTTGACGCGACAATTTTACAGCGAACTTCCTGCAAAGTGAGAAAGCATAATCGATAACCCTCCTTGCAATGCAAGTTTGCTGTAAAGTTGACACGGCACACTTACACACCACGACCTGGATACAGTATATATCTGGTTTTGATCTTTGTCTCTGTTTTAAAAAACATTCGATTTTTAATAGCATCTCCTAGACCGTCCTTCTTTTTATTAATTGAATAAATCAATGATGATTTGAAAAAAACTAACTAGGACTTTTTATAAAAAAAATTACTTTTGAAAAATTCTCTTTCTTTTTACTAAATATAGAACTCGCACTTTATAGAAAACTATATATCGCCTTTTTCTTAATGTTGAAATTTTAACGTTCATAAACAAAATTAAACCTAAAAAACAGTCAATTTTTGTTGAAAAATAATAATTTACTTTGTGTCCCATATTTTTAAAAGTAATTACTTTTGAACCCTAATTTCGTAATTTATTCCACTAGCAAAATGTAGTTACTAGCGAAAATCTCTCTCTCTTTGACTTTAAATAATATTCTCAACTCAAAATTTAAGAAATTAATGAAATTAAAAAGACAGTTTGAAATAAAACGTGTAGGTGTAATCTATCTTCGGCAATCGAGGTCTCGCTGGCTGAGTGGCTAAGGCGACAGGTTAGGAAGCGAGTTGTCGGGGGGGGGGGCTCGAATCGAGGGTTCGTCTGAGCACTCTGTTCCTGCTGTAGTTTGGCGCGACTAGTTTGCTGCAAGTTCGACGCTTGGTGACTTTGTCGTTTGTATGAACTTGCGGTTTTGCCGTGCCAAACTTGCTAAAAGGTTGCAATCTTGCAGAGCAAGACTGTTGCAAATTAAAATTGCTATTTGGAGAAGTCACAGCCGCCGTTTTCGGCGCGATCGCAGTACGCGAGATTTTACCGCGATTATTCTTTTTTCGTAGAATTACAGCGATTCCGTCAATCAAAGAGAAAAACGAATACATGCTTCTTTGAGTTCCCGACGAAGCTTCGAATTACAAAAGCGCCGTTAGCATTCGAGAACGCATATCACAACAAGAGGGATGATTCACAGAAAGACTTCTTAAACCGCGATGGGGGGAAGTGCGAAATGTGATTTAATACGAGACGAGGTGCTGTAGGGTGATCTGCGCGGTGAAGCGTGGCCTGCTTATCTCGAAGGTCACGGGTGATGACTCTGCTCTCCCCTGAGTGGGGTGTGGTGATGCCCCCTGTGTGAGAGCTTTTAGAGTAGCTTTTGATGGCGCCATCTGTTGACAGTATATAGAACTAAATATTAAAACCTTGCAAAATTATATTAAAAAGAAATGAAATTAAAATAAAAAAACCACTTTGCGTACATTTTATACAAATGACTGAATAGCACCTTTTTTACAGTAGTATTCATAACTGGTATTTTGATTTTTTGATATTGCTTAGAAAATAACAGTTCGTCAAATATTCGTCATTCTTATCCCCTTTGTAAAAGATTATTCTTCTGACCCCATGATGAACGCATTTCCTTTCCTCCCTCGGGAAACCCATGTGAGAGGAACGGGCTTATTGCCTTGAAGCTGGGCCCTCTCTTTCGCTGGTCGTGCTCTTAAGAGCTTCTGTTATCGCTCCAGGGGAGGGGCTTCGTCGCATGTGGTCATTGAATAGTGTTGGGGCTACTTAGGAAGTCTTTAAATGAAAAGTGATTCAGCAAGGGCTTTGTGTTGAAATTGCCGTCAAGCATACTTTGATATGCTGACCTAAGCATCAATGGTTTACTACTTTCGAGCTTCAACCGGATTGTGATTCAAGAACTGTAATCGAAGCTCCTTTCAGTTCATATCGATGATTGAATCATACATCGCTGTATGTAGTATTCTTCACTGGTAGTTGTGATTTTTTGATATTACATACGTAATAATTGTTCTTCAATTATTCATCATCCCTAAATGTTTTTGATATCGTTGTTTTGAAACATTCGCTTATAATAACTCTGATTTAAATCACATTTCAAATTTTCAAAAAGGCTTACAAAGTGTACGTAAAGTGTTTTCAATAAAAATGAAAAAAGTCACCATTTCTTTTTATTATATTTTCTGCGAAGTATATACTATAAGGCCGCACAAAGAAACCTAGCCAGCGGTCCTCGTGGCTCAGTTGGTCGAGCATTGGCTGGAAATCTGTTTATTCCATACTTCGAAACCCGACTTTAATCCATGGACTGGCATTTTAATTCAAAAAAATTGTTTATGCTCTAGACAATTCAAGATCTTTCTTTAAAAATCTCTCCGGATGATTCTAGAATATTCCTTAACTTTATAAATGCTGGGTCCCACAAGTTGTGGACAAGTTCTCTGGTATTACGGAGTTGCTTCGAGCTATAAATCTCTTTTATTGTTAGATCGTATTCTGGAATTCTTTGCATCTTTGCGACAACATACAGGGTGTTTCAAAAATATCTGGCAAAACTGAAAGAGTAGGTAAGCATACAGAAACAAGTCATTTTCGCAATAGAACATAGGGTCAGAAATGCAAAGGAGAATCACTACAGAGGGGCTCTTTGCCAGTGAATTAAGTGGAAGGAAAGGGAACACCAAATGAAATATATAACCCAGATTGAATGGAATACAAATTTAGAATAGAACAACAACTTTACAAGTCGTATTCGGCATGACAGATACGATAATGGCAAGTAGGGTGCAGTATCAACAACAAACCTTTGGAATACTTAAAGTATGCAAAGGACTTGCCTCCCGAGGCGATACACGCTTCGCGTGATGCATGCACCTGGTCTATCCCCTTTTTTTTCACATATTCACTGACAAAGAGCTCCCTGTAGCGACTTCCCTTTGCATTTCCGATCCCATTTTCTATTGTGAAAATGACTTGTTTCTTTATGCTTGACCTATCCTTTCATCTTTGACAGATATTTTTGAAACACACTGTATATACTTACTAGCTGCGAGGTCCGACTTTGCAGGGGCTATGTCGAATAATGCGTCAATCCCTGGCGGAGAGAAGAAGTGAGGTCACGTGATACAAGCCCAACATTCTCTCCGAAATAAATAAGGAGAAAAGAGCGGTTCAAACATTCCATCCGCGTTAACGCGTTGAAATAGATTTATTTAAAAAAATCGTAAGAAATACAAAATTTGTTATTTTGTAAAAAAAATATATATATAACGTGTCCTGGCTAAATGAATGGTCTACCCGATTCTGGATTTACTTTTTGTCTGACCTAAGTACGGAGGGAAGGAGATAACCCAACGTTGGTCGGAATCCATATTTTTTTTCATATGCCCGCCTCCAGTTATATAGGGGAAATTGGGGATACTTGACCCTGGGTACATGATTTTCTCAGATTGTGGGATAATTGGTAATTTTTGTGTTCCATTTTTATTTGACCTTTGGTCATATGGTCTATTGGAGGGTTTTTTCATTCCAACCTGAAAAGCCATTGTAATGGTATGTAGGTAAATATATTTTGAGGGTACAAAAGTAAATTTTCACTTTTTCATTCCTCAGTAGTTAGGAAGTTTACTATTGAATATATGATGAATTAAAATATTTCTGAGTTTTAAGCATACGTCTAGCTTTAATTGGGTATACGATGTTATGCAGAATCTTAATTCTAAGCGGTTTAATTTTTAGATTATTTAGAAAAAGTCAAGTCTTACTTGACCCTATCTAAAGCTATTGAAGCTCCGATGTCGTAGCCGAACGAAGCACATTTGGTGGTTGGGATCAGTTTTCTGGTGCGTGGAGTTTGTTGGCAAAATGGCAACTCAAATATAGAGAATAGTTATTTAAAAATTGTTTGCTGCTAATTATTTACTGAATAAAATTTATTTTTAATATGATAATTTCAAATATTGCAAATAATTATCGTAGTAGGAATTTTAAAAAGAATTGAAATTTAATCAATCTATTTTTTTCTCGCCTGAAAGAAATTTTTGTTTATTTATTTATTACTTGAATAAAAATCTTTTGCTTAAATATTTGTCATCGTTTGGGTTTATTTAATGTTTTGCCATTTCTATTGAGTTTGCCTTTCTTTCTTGATTTGAATTTTCTCTTAAAATAAAATATATTTTTATTCTTTTGCTTTTATTTTTTTAAATATTAGAAGAAGCGAGTAAGCCTATTAAGCTTCTCTATTTTTAGCTTTGTACAACATTTTTTAGATCCTTTTTTTTCATTTTGATGCTATTCTTTTTTTTATTCCAATTTTCCAAAACCGGCAATTCTTTAACGCTCTAACGACGCTGTTAGGTTCCCAGTTCCATTGCTGTAATTTTTATCATTTAATTAAATCAATATTTTAATTCTTTATTAAATTTTTAACTAATTTAATTTAATAACTAGATTTAATTTAATGACTAGACTAATTAAATTTATTAACTAGATTTTATTAATAACAACGGCGTTTTAAAAATTCCATATTATTTTTTTATTAGTTTTATTAATATTTTCGATAATAAACACCTTTTGTAATTCAGTAGTATTCACTTAAAACCTGAATTTCGCGTACATACAAATTATCAACAGAATTTAAATACTCTTTGCATAAATACTCTTTGTAGGGTCAAGTATCGCTACCCATACGGTCAAGTCCCTAGCTTAGGGTCAAGTGTCCCTAAGGTTAAGGATACTTGACCCTAGGCGATTCCATGAAATATATTTATTTTATGATTAAATGAGATATCAGTTTAGCATAAGAACATTTATCCTTCTTAAAAACAAATCTTTTTATGATGATAAAAATTCAAATATTCGAGAAATATAAAAAAAAAGTAAGAGTAGCGTCAAGTATCCATAGTTTCTCCTATGCATGAAGCAAGATGTACTGCATACATGAGATCTTAAAGTTAAAAATCACGGAAAACAATATTTTTAGTAAAAACCCTGTTGGAGCGATTTAATTTTTCCTGTTTCTTTGTATCAATCGCCAAAACCCGTACATAATGCCATTCATATTTTATTGTTGCATTTTTGAGGCATCCATATTGCATAGTTGCAGCTTTCAACAATGAAAGAGAAATGCGCAATTAAATATTTGTTTAAACAAAGCAAATGGTTTGAATTGCGCTGCAACGATGTTCTCCAATCTCAATCTTGCCCCTGGTATTGTTGCAAATAATTTTTAATTAATATCTTTTTAATAATTATAATTTTAGAATTTAAATGGTCAAAATGGATTTCTTGGATTATTCCCCATCTTTTGGTACTTTCAGCGCGCTTCTTAGTTGAGCGGTTCGTGAGAAGATAGCCTCACATACAAACATACACGTCGAATTTTAATAGCGCAGATTCTGTATACTGTCAACTTCACTAAAACTCTTGCTCCTGGAATTAGTGTGTTTATCGAAGATCGCGCTGCATAACTGCTCATTTGTTAACCAAAAATTTAGGGATCTGAGTCATTAGAGCTTTTTACAGCAGCTGTTAATGCATTTTCAAGGAGTTTATTGTTATTAGCGGTTTAGAAGGAATAGCTGCGATTCTTTAATTCAAAGAAGAAAATAAGTAACTATCTCCTGTGATTTTCAAGCTATTCAAAGAATTTTTCCTTCTCTTTTGTCAAAATGTCCATTTCGACTGCCTGCAGTTTAATAAGTTTAAGCGGATCGTTCTTTTGCGGTTTTGCGTCTACTGACCCCACTCAAATAGTTTTCTCTCTCATCTATGAATTCCTTTTCTTTTCTCCTGCAATTTGAGCGGGATAGGACAATAAAAAAACAACCGAGTCAATCGGTAGTACCATGCTATTGATTGAACAAGTGTCGTCCTCGTCATCTGACCGCGGTTTAAAATTACAAGGTCCGTCCCAAAATAGCCCTTGTGTTGCTTCAAAACGGGGCGTTAATATAACTAAACAAAACTAAGCTATTGATTTAAATCATGATTTTCTGTTCAGTCCCTTTGAAGCAAGATATTTAACACGAAATGATAGTCAATTTCCTATCCGGTGATTGAATTAGACTTCTCTATTTTCCTATATGTGGTTGCGCCGCATGAACCAATTCTCATTAATCTTAAATCTTCGAAAATAAAACAGTTAAGCGGGCAATTCACCGCTGTTCCAAACTGGAATTTTTGGAACACGGGAATTGGATACGGATAGTGGGGGGAGCCCCACTATCACCAGATCTGTCTCCTTTGGATTTTCCCGTAAGGTTGCATCTAAAGGAATTGGTATATTGAACCCCAGTTAGTTCCGAAAGTGACTTAGTCACTGTCTGCATGCTATTTTCACATATGTCGACACTACGATGTTGGATCATGTGAAGTTAGCCACAGTACGGCGCGCACGCATGCCTCGAAATGCACGTTGGTCATTTTGAGCAGTTAGTTACATAAGTACCATGCTATATGTAAGTACGGCGTTCCTGTTTATATTAAAGCTTATTTATCTTGCACATGATGATGACGCAATACTTTTTCTTTTGCATTTTCTCGAAAACTATGCATCGTAGAGATAGGATCCTTTAGATAACTTTTTATGTACTCAGATCATAAAAAGTTATTTAAAGGATTTTCGTTCTGCGCAGTTTGTTAGTGGTATCGAACACCCTGTATATAAAAGTGTCAGTGAAATTCTTAAAAGCTGATATTCTGAAACAAATCACGTAAATATATTCATAATCAGTCACGGCATTAATAGAAATTGATCGCATGAGCATAACATTGTGGTCACTGATCAGGAAAAGAATAATTAAAAAAAAAAAGGTTTTAAAAACACGTTTTTATGAATGCACTGAAAAGTAGAAATATATTTTTCTTATTAAAAACATGGAGGGCAAAATAAAATCATAAAGGTTGAAGACGCTGTTGAAAGTACTGTAAGTAAATTTTAATTTAAATTAAATTTTTAATATATTTTTGATTTTTAATGATTTTCATTGTGATATAATTTCTTTGAATACTGTTTTCAGCCTTTCACGCTGTTACAATTTGGTTTTGCTATCCCTATTTTTGATTAAAAAAGTTTCTACTTTTTAGTATACTAATAAAAGCGTATTTTTTAAAAAACCTTTAGTAGAAAAATGTTTTCCACTTTTTAGCACGCTAATAAAAGCGTGTTTTTTTTTTTTAAAAAAAACGTTATTAGAAAATTACTTTACACTTTTTAATCTATAATATATTTCATAATTCAACATTATAAATATTAAGGAATCTTAAAATTAATAATATAAATAATATAGAATCAAAATTCAATTAAAATCAATTGATTGACTGGTAATTAAGTTCTACAAATTTTTACAAAATTTTATTGGCATCCAGAAGCTGTACAGAATTACAAATCTCTAATACATCCAAAAGTGAGTAAAAAATCGATTACAAAATGTCATCTTTACAAACATGAAATAAGTCAAGTTAAATAAAAGCCTGCAAAAAATGGTAACCAATGTTTAAAGTTTGTGTAATAATAATTTGTCAAAATATATTTTATTTAGAATTCCCAATTTTTTCCTTTATTGGCAACTGTTGCATCTTTGATATTCAGGAAGGGTTATACAAATATTTTAGAATATCGTCGCACTGTTCATCTTGCACTTCTTCAGTTTTATTCCACATTCTATATATAATGTCACCATCTTCATCAACACAAAAGCACCTGTCTTCTTCAAAGCACTGAAGTCGACGGTAATTTCCAAAGCTTTCACATTGTAGCATGGAATATTGACGAAGCGAATCAACAGCATCTCGTGCACAGTCTAGAAAAATCAAGAAATGTATTTAAGAGTACTTCAAGGAATATTTCACATGATTTGCAAAATGAAAAACAATAATTAAATTTTTTTCAACGGCACATTTAATTAATATGAATGTTTAAAATTATAGTGTTTCCAGACAAAATTTACTTTAAGTGTTTACTGTTGATAACAGAAATGCCATCTGAACTGTACTTTTAACATTAACCCGGGAGGACACTCACTACCAAGATTAACGCGAAGACGCGCAAGGGAATGTGCGACACCCCAATTCGTTATTTCGCTATTTAAGCAAAACTATCAACATTTTAATTCTATATCTGTTCCAAATGATTCGTGCAAACAGTTCTCGTTGTACAAGAACAAATTTTTAGACGAAAAATTTAGTAAATAATACATTATATTATTCATTCAACGCATTGCGAACACATAAGAAAAGTATATTTCTTACACACATGTTTTCAACATTTTTTATAGTAAATAATCATCAATATTATAATCGTTATACAATTTGGATAGAAAAATACTGCTCCAATTTTCTTCGGTATAGAGGAAACCATTTTTTTTAGTAATCCAAATAAGAATTCTGATCGGCTTTACCTTTAGATCCAATAAATTTATGAAGTACAGTAAAGTCGCGGTTATCCGAGTTAATGTGGATCAAGCTCACCTCGGATAAGCGAAAAACTCGGTTAAACGGGATTTACATAAATGGTCACTAATTAAAGAGATGCAATATAAATTTACACACAATTTATTAATTTTTATGGTATACTTACTGTCCCTATAATGTACACTGCCAATCAGTGATGTAAAATACCTAGGTATTTATTTTTAAGGGTACATACCGAAAATAGGTATTTACCTGGGTATTTATTTTTTAATTAACTCTATTCATATAAAATACAGGCACTGATGTGAAATATGATGTCTCTATATAATATAAATATGTATTGAATATATATTGAGCATAAGGTAAGGTAAAAAAAAGAAAACTAGTTATATGAACCTTTTAAATTCTATAAAAGCTAAAAAAATGAATCAGAAAAAAGAAAAACGCAATACTATATCATTGATCTTACATAAGATACGTGGCTTAAATGTCAATCCTTTTTTATTACAATGAGTAAATGAATAATAATGCATTTGCTGCTTTTTAAAAATGAAAATTATTTGAACTAAATTAAAATGAGGAATTTGGTTTTAAAATGATAAACAGCTGAAAATAGAAAATAAAATGAAACCTCGGTGAGTAATAGTAGCAGAAGAGTGGAACCTTTTTTTTTGTTTGAAATGTTAGGTTGCCAAAAACATTTTACTAATATTTTAATATTTTACTTTATTGGGCGGATTATGTACTCCAAAAGCCTAGAACATAATTATTTACGTCATTTAAAGCATTTTTCCAACTGGAAGTATATGCCTATCTCTAACGGTTTAGAAATTAGCTAAAGGGCCACGTTTAGAGTGGATACCCTGTATAAAATGCCTCACGCAGTGAATCAGATGACTTATTTATCTTGTCAAAATTTAAAAAACCTGATATCCTGAATGCAACTGAAATTGTAAACGAAATTATTTTGCGGTGTATAATTATACATACGCACAATAATAACGGCGCAAAAGCAGATTAAACCAGCTGGAGTGATTTCCCTTAAAATTCCTCGTATGCGCCTTAATACGGGTGAGGAAAAATACGCCAAGAGTCAGCAACATGCGCCATTACCTAACACAGGTGGGGAAAAACGTGCCAAGCGGTTGCGCCTTTTTTTGTGTCGTAGAATGGTGAAGAAACCGAATATGCAAATTGAACGCCTTTTTTCAACCGATTGAAACCAAAATTGGATATAGATCTGCAATTAAGGTTAGAAGACAACATACCAAATTTCATTTATCTAAATCATAGCGTTTAGGAGTTATCGTGTTCATAAGCATGCGATTATACGGACCAACAGAAAACCAACTTTTGACGGATTTGGTTCAAAATTTGACACGGACCTACATTCCTGATGATAAAACTGTGTACCAAATTTTATTTATCTATCCATTAAATTTTTCAGTTATTGTGTTCACATAAACACTGACAGACAGCCAGACAGTCTTCCCGAGGACGGATTTCGTCCAAAATTTGAAAGAGATCTACTAATGTTGTTTAAAGTCCGTATACCAAATTTCGTCCCTCTAGCTCTAACCGTTTTTGAGCTATCGTGTTCACAGATACACAGACAGACGTAATTTTAAAATTGTGTTTTGGGGACTCAGGATGGTCTAAAACGTGAAGATTCAACAAAATCTCGAATTCGAATTTTTTGATGATTACAATACTTTCTCTTTGCATACTTCGTATACGAAAAAGTAAAAACCTGACCATTAAATGATTTCGAAAGTAGCGATGCTTAGGAAGTTGCTACGATATAAAAATGATAAAAAGGAAGGAAATATAAGCTACCAATCTAACATGTTCTGAATAAATCACACGTATATAAAGTTAAAGAACTGTAATCGCCAAAAAAAAAATGATCTCGAGATTTTGATGAATCCCCAAGTTTTAGGCCTCTCTTTGTCCGAAAAACATTTTTTGAATTCGGTCTGTCTGTCTGTTACGTACGATAAGTCGAAAATGGATCAAGCTAGAACGATAAAATTTGGAATGTGGTCCTTTTACTTAAATTTTACAATTCTATCAAATTTTGGGTGAAATATGCCAAAGAGAAGTCTTTCTGTCTGTCTGTTCGTGTGTTTATAAACACGATAACTCAGAAACACAACTAGTAAGAGGGATAAAATTTGGCTTATGGTTTTATCACCAGAATTGTAGATCTATGACAAATATTGAACTAAACGCGTCAACTAGTTTACTATCTATTCATGCGTATATGAACGCGATAACTCAAAAACACAACAAAGAAAGATGAGTGAAATTTGGCATGTGGTCATGACTTCCAAATTGTAGATATGTATCAAATTTTGAACCATGTCAGTTTACGGTAAGGGGCCCAAAATGTATACTCGATTCTCTTCACAATACCAGAAAGCTAAACACAAATCGCGCTGTAATTTGTGAGTATACGAGAAAGTCGAGGATAGAACACTCCCGCTGCTTGTTTTTTCATAGTGGCCAATAACAAACAAATTATGTTAGGGTCATTCAACAAATAACGAGGCGCCGTTCCTGGGGTAGGAAAGATTTACTTTAGCTTAAAAATTTACTTTAACTGTCGAAACATTTATCCCAGTGGGTTCCATTTTCATTTTGACTAGGCTACGTTGTGGAGTTACCTCTGAATATTCTCAGATTGAAAAACAATATTAATTCCTTTTCCATGTTCTTCCATAGTAAATTCTTTTTCAATTCGGTGTTGTAGATTAATTAAAACACAATCTGTTCATAGTGCCTCTTAGCAGCCTTTGGCTCTCTATTTATTGAATGATCCTGATAATAATATTTCGAACATATCGATTAGGATGCAATTAACACTTTAAATATTAGTTTACTCAATTTTTGTTTTCTTTAAATGTAGGGGAGACCGGGACAAGTTTGGTACAGGGGCACGATTACACAACGCTTATATTTCACATACCGTTGGTCGGAGGGCGCCATATGTCGTTTCAGGAGAAGCGTCTCGGCCGCCATTAGCACTCACGCCAGTTTGGAGTTTATCTTGAGAGGGGACCGTGAAGGGGACAACGCTTACTGATTTTTTACCAGTTTAGGAAATTTTTACCCTTACGAAATAGCTTTAATAGAGATCGTACTGTTAGAACATTATAACTTATTACGGATTACCCTCTTAGATTGTTCTTTTGTGGTTATTTTAAGCTATTTGATTGATTATTTTCCTTGTGAATAAAGCTTATATGCTAAATTATAACTAAAAAGAGACGATGGGGCAAGTTTACACACAACACATGGGGCAGATTTACACACTGTGTAATACACTCCTGCTCAAAAAATAAGCAACAAACACGAAAAGACGCGGTACACACGCAAAACGATGAATTAAAACACAATTTACATATGATGTAGAGGTTGCATCGCCGAATGCAAATAGGCAACCAAAATTAACATAAAGCACAATCCCGCGGTCACACAGTAACGTCTTAAAAAGGGGCTTGCCGGACCTATGCTTCAGTTCGCAAGCAGCGATAGTTCCGCGTAATCCGAGATAGCCAAAGCAGAAAGCACGAGTAGAAGAAACCATTTGCACGATGAGATGCGTTGGGGGGCTGTCGGTATGTTACAAGCTGGTGCAAGACAATCTGCTGTTGCCAGAGAGCTGAATGTGCATCGTAGTGTCATCCATAGGCTGTGGAACCATTACCAAAGGGATCAAAACGCCAGTAGAAGACGTGGGTCTGTACTCCGGAGAATCAGCACAACGGCAGACGATCGCTACCTGTTGCAATGTTCCAGACGCCGGAGGACACTAACAGCTTCGCAGCTCTCTGCTGCTGCAGGAAAGCCCATATCCCGCCAAACTGTGTCGCGCAGACTGCATGAGGGAGGACTGTTCGCACGACGACCTGTTGTTTGTGTGCCTTTGTCCCCAGCGTACGTCAGAGCCCGGTTGGGCCCATGAACATCGTAGTTGGACGCCAGAGCAGTGGGGCCACGTACTCTTTATGGATGAGTCTCGATTTAATATCCAGAAAGAATTCCGAAGGGCAATGATATGGCGAGAGCCAGGGAAACATCGTCGAAAGAGACCATTACAGAGGTGGCGGGTTACTTGTCTGGACAGGGATAGCAACTGCCGAACCGACCTCTACGCGCTCGCTGGGGGTTCCGTCGCAGCTGTCCGATATCGTGACGAAATCCTACACTCTGTTGTGCGGCCTTTTATCGCTGCAATGGGTACCGCCGCGATATTTATGGACGATAACGCCCGCCCGCATAGAGCACGATTGGCGCGGAGTTATCTGGAGAGTGAAACCATTCCACAGATGGCGTGGCGTGCTAGATCACCGGACCTGAATCCCATAGAGCATGCGTGGGACATGTTGGGAAGACGGATTGCAGGTCGCAGTGTGTCGCCAGGCACCCTGTAGGAGCTCCAACAAGCCTTACTACAGGAATGGGCATTACTGCCACAACAAGCGATCAATGACACTATTGCCAGAATGCCTCGCCGTTGTGAAGCATGCATTTCAGCTAGAGGGTATGATACCCGTTATTAGTGTGTGGTTCCCATTGCACATTCTGCCTGCAAATTTGGGCTGTCGCGCCGCGACTGCCGTAATATATGTGTTTTTGTTTGTTTTTGCATTATTGTTTGATATGTGGTCTAGTAATGCCACACCTACCTCGTGTACAACTTTCACACATATCCATTAAATAATTTTTGTTTTATTCCGAGTTTTGCCTTTGTTGCTTATTTTTTGAGCAGGAGTGTAATATTCTGTTGGCTTCGTATTGCTAGTTTTTATTCATTGTATTATTTATTCAGTTTAAAAAATATTCGGAATTATAAAAAGAAAACTAAAAGAAATTAAAATATTCATCCACAAGTGATGAAGATGGTAGTTGAAAATGTAAAAAGTGGTCAATCTCTGAGAAAGGTAGCTTCGGCTTTTGGATTTAATTTCAAAACACTTTCCAACTACGGTAAAAAAAAAATTCAACGCCATAGAAGAACCTGTAAATGCTTTCGGAGGCTATGGAATTAAAACCAGCACATGGAGCAGAGTATTTTTTTTTGTAAAAGAAACACCTTGTTCTGAAAGAAAAGTTGGTAAATAACAAAAACACGTTGGCATAAAAACAAAAACAAAAAACCAAACAAACTTTTGACTCTGATAAAGAGCATGTTGATGAAAATTGTCTATGTATTTACAGTTTAAAACCATACGAAGATTCAAGACCTGACGAATACTAATAATCTTGCCCCGGTCACGGGGCAAATTTACACAGGTGACATCATGGTAAAGAAAATAATGTAAATAAAATATAATAGCTGAAGGTACTTAAAATTATGTACCAGATATCTGAAAGCCTTACTAATTTAACGAAAATGAAAACGAGAAAATTATTGTAATGAATAAAGATAGAAAAATGAAAGTTTAAAAAGTGTATAAATTTGCCCGGTCTCCCCTATGCATTTTTTGACATCATGCTGTCACATAGCCTTCTTATATATGTTAAAAAGATTTTTAGTGATATCATTTTCAGTACTGAGATAAGAAAAAATGAAGCACATTGTTTACGAGAAGCTTATTTCAGAAGAAAATGTCAAAATTATCTCTCAAAATTTTGTTAACTGAAAGAGCAAAATATATGATAAAACTTACCACATGTCATTTTTCTTTTCGTTTTTAAAATATCATGATCTTTCCTTCCAATATAATAACTTCTGATACTAATTCCTGTGTCGTCAGTGCACCGGCATCTACAACATTAAAATTGCTGTCTATTATTAACAGAATTTAAGCACTTTCACCTGCAACTAGACATCAAATCAATTCTAAAATAATTCAAGGAATACTGAGATGCATGGAACTTTCATTACTTAAAAATTCAAACTGGGTACTCCGAAATAAAATACTTCTCGCAAGGTTTATCTTAAACACTTGTTCTCTAACTGTAACCACGTAACGCTTTCGCTTAAAAATGACTTCATCCAGCCCATTTACATCGTACAACATAATTTGCCTATTTTATGCCAAATATTTAATAGAATTCAAGTTATGATACTGGTCCAATTTTGGCGTCTCTCTCCTAATTTTCATATGATATTTGTTGCTCTTCCATCGAGGGTCGTCGAGTGACGTAAATTTTTCCACCAATCCAGAGCAGGTATTCTCAGCCAGGACTCTTTGAATATTATGCGAGAATTGTCGGGATAATGATTCAAAACCGAATTATGTGTTCCAATGGACATTCGGACTATGTTGAATGTGTAATTTTTGTAAATAATTAACCTTTTCTGAATGTATGTGTTTTGAAACAATTTTGACCATTACCTTGTAAATAACTATTGATTTGTTCTAGTTTGAGTGGCAACGGCTTATTTATTTTTGTACAGAGCAGAGTCTAAATAACCAGAGGCGCCACCGTCAATAAAGGTTGTGTACGTTACAGTGGTCTTTTCAGTATGGATATTTCTTCAATAATTATATTTTCAGAAAGCGGATCCCCAGCTCTCATCAGCGCTCCCGGCCCGTGAAAACTGAGGTAGGCGTCAATTTTTTTCACTGATTGACTTTACGTTTAATTTGATTTGACAATATTCATTATGATTCTGCTTTCTTATCATGCAGTTTTCAGTGCCTCACGCTTTTACGTTTCTGTTTTGACCTCCAGATTTTTGATTAAATAAAATCATTTTCTACTTTTTAGTACATTAATAAAAGCGTATTTTTATTTTTATTATTTTCTACTTTTTAGTCTTAAATTTATGATTCATTGTTATAAATATTATGGAATCTTGTTATTAATTGTTCTTTAGTTCATTACCAGGTTAGGCCACTTGTATAGAATGAAAATTTAATTAAAATTAATCGATTAACTGATAATTAAGTTCTGAAAATGTTAAAATAGTATATCGTTATCAAGAATACACAATTGTACAAAATTTACAAAACTTCTTAACAAGTAAACAAAAACAAACAAAAAACTCTGACACAAAATTTCTGAATTCTAGCATGCCAGGAAGCGAATAAAAAATCGGTTACAAACTTTCATCTTACAAACATGAAACAAGTTAAGTTAAATAAAAGCGTGTAAAAATCCGGAATTACGGCTATATCCGGACTATAATAACCTCTAAAGCATATTGCATAAATACATTTGTCAATGTTATTTGAAAAAATTTAATAAAAGCAGTCTTTAAAACTACACTTTATTTGTATACTGAAAAGTTGATTTTTTTAAAAATTATTGTCTGCTTTTTAGCTTTTAACTTATAATTCCTTATTATAAATATTACAGAATCTTGAAATCAATTTTTCTCCAATTCACAACTGGGTGTATCATTTTCTAAAATTAAATTAAATTAACAGATTAACTGATAATTAAGTTTCAAAATATTAAGATAGTGTATTGCCACCGAGAACACACAAGTGTACAAAACTTCAAAGCTCTAGCACATCAGGAAGTGAGTGTCCATCTCAAATGTGGGGATGAGAAGCCACCGGGTAGGTAAGCGGGTTCTCGTTACCCTGGTGGGTACAATAATGGTGTAGGGGTTGAGTTTTTTCCACTCCAGTAACAGGACGTACTTCCTGCGGGAGGAGTTGGGCCGTGGCCGGTGATGGCTACTAGGACTGCACCCTCAGTTTCCGATTAATATTGCAAAGACTATCATCCAGTCTCTCCGCATGCCATGGCTGGTCGGGGGTAACTCTTTTCTGATCTGATATGTGAAATAAGTCAACTTAAATAAACGTTTTTGAAAAGGAGCATTAAACTGTTTGAAAACAAAATACAATACAGAACAGGGCTATTTGAGAACAAAATAAGATACTGAACAGGATTATTTGAAAACAAAATGCAATACGGAACAGGATTATTTGAATATAATTACTCCTCCATATCACACTGTTTAGCAGAGAAGGTTCCATCAAAATCGCATTGAGGTTTGGAATCTTTAGACTCCCGAATCTTTAGACCCTTCTGAAAGAAATGGAAATGAAGGCGGTTGAGTCTCTGCAGTTCCTTTTCGCATTCTTTTTGAATACTTTTTCCGTGGAGTTTTTTGTCGTCTACAAAGATACGAAAAGAATTAAACGCAGGTTATTTTGATAAGGTAGACTATATCTCCAACATATCCATTAAATTGTATGTAAAGTATTTTAAAAACATTTTCGCATATTTTTGACTTTAGAAGGTGCAAATGTTTACATTGATATAGAATCTAATTTTTAAAAATTTTTACGATATGACTTTCAGATCCATGAAACAAATTTTCAAATTGGAAATTTCTTTGAATAATAATTTTTAGAAGGCCCTATGTTTAACGTCACCTAAAATTTGAGTTATTTTTTTAAAAACAATTTAATTATATGACTTTAAGATGCGTGAAATATATTTTCAAGCAGTTAATTGCTTTGAAAATGAAGTTAAATACTCAGTTTCTGCATTTGCTGAAGAATTGCTTCACTATTATAAATGTGTTTGTTACACCAGCGATATATAAAAGTCATGAACTGTTAAGAATGCCTAAGCAACAATGAGTGGATTTTTTTTAAATATTTCACATTACATTTCCCAAAAAATTGTGAAATTCATAAGGTGTTCTTGCAAGACCAAGTTTTTGCAAGAACTGAGCAATGGCGTCAATTCACGCTCACGTGACAAGGGAAAAAATGAACCGCGGCAACCGAAACTTCGACGGTTCTGCGCATCTTAGGATGTCTGTCCGTAACGTTGGTTTGTTTGTTTACCTTCGTTACGATCTGTGTTAGTTTTAAAGAACACGATTGATATAGTTATATTCTGCTTTATATTTTCTAATTAGGGCAATGAAATTTGTACGGTTTTTATTTTTTTTATTCTTCGGAACTTTACGTTAAGAATTCTGCTTTATTTTATATAAATTTCTGTTGTTTTAGAGATTGCTTTAGCAGTAATATCAAACAAGAATCAATTTTCTGTTCGTTTGTATAATTAGAGTTTGTCTAATATACATTACATTAACTTTTTATGAGCTGATGATAAATTTTAAATAAATTTATTAGTAGATTATTTTTTAGAAATTAGTTTGCTTTGCTTTATTATTATTAGTTCATAATTTATAATTTGTGCCAGTGTGCTATGTAAGCTGTGAGGATTAGTGCTTAGATGACAGGGGCAGGTTACCTTGTCATGTGACTTTTTCGTCACGTAAATTGACTGCATTAAGTTCAATTCAAAATACTTTTCTTGTCTGCTTTCCAGTAACAGGTAGTTGGGAATTGGTATTTTCTCTTACAATAGAAAAATGCATTATCTTTTATTATGTAGTATTTCCCACATTTTCAAATACATCTTTGCAATAAAAAAACTATTTATCATGCTTTACCGAAAAAGTATTTGTTATTGGTATTTTTCGGTGCAATGTCTAAAGAAAGTACCAAGTATATTTCATACTTGGTTTAAATTTCAAACATCGTCGATAACTTATAATATTTTATAGACACATCTTTATACACTCATGATCATAAATTAAGGATATTTGAAAATCACTGAAAAAAGTGCGCCAGAGGAAGTGTTTCCGTCGGAATAGAACTATACATCTCTTCTACAATTCAAATTGTTATCAAGTCATAGCGCTGAAAGTACAACATATAGAAGAGAGCCGTTTGTAGGGAGTAGAAATGGACTCGTTGCTGTGACTTAGAGTAGTTCACAACCGGAGTGTAAGCCTGAAACTGCCTTCTGCCTTAGACGAATAACTATGACTCAGAAGACACACAGAGACAATGGAAGTATCAGAGGAACAGGGAATTGTACAAAATGTCATATCTAGGCTGAGACAGTGGCCCCTCTTTAAGTGGGACAACCACGGTCAAGCCGTTCCACGCCATTTGGAGCACATCGTGCCAAAACCCTTCGTCAATGTAAAAGTCCGATGGGAATTGGTGTAGACCGGAAAAAGTTTGGAAATCTAATGTTGCTCGTTTTCGGCGTTCTGGATCATAAAAGTGAAATAAGATCCTTCGGGAGGGGAGGATGGTCTCTCCAAAAGGCGAAAACAACACGTGGGGGAGGCGGAGTGTAGGTAGGAGTCAGTCTGGGGAAATCAGGGCGGGGGAAGGAGGACCAGGCTCAGTAACCTAGGGGATCGGGTTGCCCGTAGGTGATGGGTTTGCGGTTAGCGCGGTCCGACCCATGAATGACCCACCTAAATGAATGGGATGAAAATGGAAATCGTTTGCTGAGAAGCCCTCCAAATGGATTGGAACGCTCCCCTAGTAAACTTAAGAGGATGAAAGCGTGAGCAGGAACTTCAGTGCAGGTCGTCTTCAGGTTACAAAGCCGCAAGACGACTTGTTGACAGTAACTATCAAATGAAACAGGCAGAGTACAGCAACGGACCCGTACCGACGGCTCTCGGCATACATGCGTACCACAGTTTTGAGGCATAGGGTAGGTGCCATACCTACGCCAAGGATGTACCTCGGCCAACTGTCGATATATCAAAACGAGAGCGTAGAGAAATTTCGTTTCCCCTCCCAAAATGTTTAGTTTAGAGTGGCAACCCTGTCACCTTGCACGTGGTCATCCCGGGTTATTAGTTTTCAACTGAAATGAAAACACAATTTTTCGGATGCCGGCGCAAGGTGCTGGAGGTGTTAAATTTTTTCTCCTGTCTTCAAGAAGAATATATTTTTTTATTTTCCACCTGTTCCCTTTTTAGCTCCATAACTGACACATATATTGAAGGGATTTTTTTTATCAATAAAAGCACAAATAATTACCTGAGAGTAAATTAAATAATATGAGAGGAGGTGCTGTACCTCGGCCAAGTGCATCGTACTATATCTTGACAACCAGTAAACAGTATAATGCAGTGTTGCATCAACATCAAAAAGTGGGTTTCAGATAAGTTTGTCGTAAATAAGCAGACAAAACATGCGAGTTGGTAAAGGGCCTTCTAGATGAAGAAGTCGTAGTGAAATTACTAACATAGAAAGAAAATGTATTTACATAGCCAGATTTTGAATATGTTTTCCTTATAAAAGTCGTAAATATTGTCACGGTTTTTCATGCACCGTTGATTTATCTCCAAGGCTGATATAAATTTCCGGTTTCATTTTGTAACTATAACATTTATTAGTTTAGTTTTTTTCCTAGTTCGGATATTTGTTTTTAAAAATTTATATAAAGAATTTGTTTCATTGCTCTGTTATCTCTACTACTAATAAAGGAGAATATGCGTGTCTGTGTTTCTCTGCGTGTGTTGGCTCTCTACAGGACAGACCGCTAAATCTAGAGCCGCAAAATTTGGCATAAATATACTTTGGAGGGTGGGAATGTGCACTTCAGAGCGATTTTTTCGAAAATTTAATTAGAATTTCAGTAAATTAAAAATTGAGCAAAATTTTTGCGTCTTTTGGCGATAACTTTCAAAAATATTATAGCACAAAATTCATTCTTACATCACTTTAAAATCTAAAAAAATCTCTTTTCAATGATGTCAATGAAATTGACGTCCGATTTTTTCTTATAATTTTAGCAAATTTTAAAGAATCTTTTTATGCATAATTTACAACAAATTTTTGGTTGTTGCAATGAAACTCGAACCGTCTTCATTGCTTATATAAATATTTAATTGTGCGATTTTCTACCATTGTTGAAAGATAAGGAATGAAGACTTTTTGCTTATTTTTTCATATTCTTTGGTAATATCATAATGAATTTTACTTCATTATTTTATGCATCAATTATTTTTAGAAGTAAGCTATAAATATAGTCCTCTACGATATTAAGTAAATCAGAAAGTAATTTTTTAAGGGAGCCATGAATACCAAATTACGCATAACGGATTCCAACTGAATAAAACAGAACCAGTATTTCCGGCAAGCAAGCTGGTCGCCGTAGCGGCTAATACTTATAATGTGATTTTTCTTTCATATCTTTCTTTCTTAAAACTTGCAGTTTTTTTCCTAGTCCAAAAAATTTTAAAGTCATTAATATATAACTTGCTTTTGCGCGAACGAAAGTTTCTAACTAGTTATCAACATATTTTTAAGAAAACCAATATCCTTTTTCAGTTGTAATATAGTTTACCCTTTATATGTATCTAATGGTTGTACAATGATTTTGAAAAGTTAAGTTTTGTACCAATAATATCACATTTTATTACCCTGGCCAAGGTACACCATAGGGTGGCTAAGGTACAACCTTGTGTGCCTTGGCCACACAAGGTTGAAAGATTTTGTTGAAAATGAAAGATTTTGTTTTTTTAAATGTTGCATTATTATGTGATAAGTAGAAGGAAAAAATAAAGAGGATTAAAAAGGAGATATTCTGATGTCTCTAAAGCTCCCAAAAGTTTCGGTTTCAGACTTGGTTTGACCACTTTTTTTTCAAATGAAAAAAATGTGGACGAGGTACAGCATCTTCCCCTGCAAACGGTTGGCTTCAGACCTGCCAAATGTTTTTCATTTACGGCATATTACTGCCGGTTTGCCTGATGCGGGTAACATGCTAACTGGACGGCAGTACAACGGACTTGTGTTTTGTTTAATGACAAATACAGGTTTTCCCTGCATTGAGACTCACTTTGCATTTTAACATGGAGAGCACTAGAAATCCATTACAACCAAGAGAACGCCACTGTTACTCTGGCGGTGGACTTCTTGTTTGATGTGGCATGATCCTGGGTTCTTGGAAAGTTTTCCATGTATGACGTGGAACTATGACAAGCTGTATTTATCGTGAAATCTTTCTGGAACAACACATTCGTCTGTGTAGAGGTGGAACTGGCGCATACTTTATCTTATCTTTATAAACGACAACGCCCGTTCTCAGGTGCACCCAACGTGGACAGTTAACTTGTTACCGTTATACTACTAGCTATTTTACGCGAAAAATGTATTATTCATTTATTCTAAGGAGAATTTCATTTATTTTATTAGGTACTGTGGTACATGTACCGCATTTTTCTGTACTTTTTTGAATAAAGCAGGCTTTATGTTTACAGCAATTTTGCTGTGCTTTTTTTGGCTTAATTCGTATAAATTGTCATTATCTTTAATTTATGAGCATGAATGTAAACCGAAAACGTTGTTTCCATTGAGAAAACCACTGAATATTAGTCTTAATAATTTTTCAGATAAAGCCTATTCCAATGAGAGTGGCATGTACTCACAGCATGGTAGTTTGCTGATGTAAGCTGTTTTGACAACTCTGCTGCCAACTTCTCCTGTAATAGGTTTGGCACAGTAACACAAATCTCTAATACATTGCAATCTTTCAAAATCTCCAGTTTTGGTGCAGTGTTCTTGAGGATGGATATTGGAATAAATGCCCATGGACTGGTTTAAGTAATCGAGGTGTCGAGAGCAGGCTGAAAAGTAAATAAAGGTAATAGACAATTAGATAAAAACTGCTTCGAAAAACGAGGTTTCGTGTGATATATTTTGTAAATAAAATCGCAGTGGGCGATCTATAAAAGAACAGTTCATCCTGCAAACAAGTCAGACAACGAACAGTTTTGCGAAAGATTTTCATTTTTAGGCAACAAACTCATATTCGGATGAAGATTACTTCACATAACAAGCGCAAGAAAAAGTGACGTTGTGTGTAATATTTGTAGAACTATTTTTACTTCCATCTCCTGGCGCCACCGCAGGAGAGATAAACAGACGAAAATGGGATACCAAAATGTTGTCAGAGCAGATGGCTTAAATTTGGTATGCGATCTATACACTAAGAACTGTAGATTCTTGTGAAATTTTGGACCCAATCGGTCCACAGGAAGAGGTTTAAAACGCAAGTCCGATTCTCTCCACTATATTGTTGAGTTTAAAACAAAATGCGCCATACTATGTATCAGAATTTGCGACCTGTCGGTGAACGGGCAGAGGTCGAAAATTCATTCGCGATTCTCTTCACTCTCTTCGCTATGTTATGAATCTAAACACAAAATGGTCCATATTGTATAGGTATACGAGAAAATTGAGAGTAGAAAATTCCCACAGGTTAAATACAGGGTGATTATAATTAAAGTTGCGCTTTCGAAAGGTTGTAAAAAGAGAACCACTGGTCAGAATGAGCTGATATTTCATCTGAGTATACATGAAGTAATGGGAATTTGTTTTGAGAAAAAAATAGCTCAAAAGTTGACCGATAGATGGCGCTGTACTCGTGATAAGATGCTAAAAAACGATTGCTTTAAAATATATGCTAATTTTAAGTTGTTAATTACAAAACATGACATGTTGTTGTGGCACTTTTTGTTCAAAGCCCATCCACCAGAGAAGGTGGTGCCACAGAGGATAGCAAAAAATCAGTTTTTAATTGTCCCTAGGCCAAAAACCGTAGAAAAAGTAAAAAATGGTGAAACCATCAAGAAAAGGAAGTCGGCTTCGACTTGCTTAAGAAATGTTCAATATTCTGTCCACCGTTCTCTCCTATGAGTTGAATGTGCAAAACAGCATGCTCCACAACTGATCGGAGTGTTTCAGTGGTGATATTATGAATGTGTTGAGTAATGAGGTTTTTAAACTCAGCTAAGTTCGCAATCGGAACCCCGTACACAACATCTTTTAGGTAACCTCACAGCCAGAAGTCTCAAGGGTTCAGGTCAGGTGATCGTGGTGGCCAGGCTGTTGGAAAATGGCGACTGATAATTTTGTCATTTTCAAAATGCAAATTCCCCTCAGGGGCACATCTTCTTTAGGTGTGACGGGCTTCACGACCCCGAGGTACCCCAGTGTCTGCTCTACTTTCGAGTTTTTTCCTCCTTTTGAGTTTCTGCTTTTTTCTTCCTTCCCTCGAGGGTAGGCGAGGGAGCTCTCCATGAGAAGCTGTTGCCGCTCTGTTTGCTTCCAGCTTCTCATGGACAGCAAATTACCCCCACGTGTTGGCCGTGCGTGGCGACCCACTAGACGGGTGGTACATTTTGGTCCCCGGTGTATCAATCGGCTGGTATCCCAGTCACCTGGCTGGTCTGCTCAAGGGGATCAAGCGAAGGGGTCACTCCTTGGGCTTGGCGTTAAGGGTGGTCACTGTCCCCGGGGGTGACTCCCAGCGTATAGGTTCCGGCTAGCATCATGGCAAGTGCCGAGGCTGGAAATTCCAGAGCCGGTAACTGCCATCCCTTGTTGGGCTCCGTGGTGGGCGATGCCGTCGGGCCTGAATTACTCTCAATATCGCATGGCTTCAAATGTACTTCACCATAGTAATGCTTACTCGAAATTTTTTATTGTTAGTTCTGAAAAAGGCGATTTAAAAAATGTATCCCCCATATTAATTCACAAAACTATCATTGCAGTTATTGGAGATGTAAAATCAATCAAAAAATTACACAGGGGACAATTACTTATAGAAATCATGAATGCAAAACAGTCAGAACAGTTAATGAAATTGCAAAAAATAGGCGAAATTCAGGTAAAAGTAGCTCCACATCACAGTCTTAACCATTCTAAAGGTGTAATATCGGAAAGCGAATTTCAAAGGGATCTGGAAGATGATATATTGGAATGTTTGAAAGATCAAAAAGTTATTGCAGTCCGGAGAATCAATATTAAACGAAATAATCAAAATTTCCCAACAAAACATGTCATACTTACATTTAACACTCCTGTATTACCAAAATCAGTTAAAATAGCCTACATGAACTGCCCTGTTAGACATTTCATACCAAACCCTCTGCGCTGTTTCAAGTGTCAGAGGTTTGGCCACACAATAACAGCTTGCCGGAGTAAACAAATCTGTGCTCGTTGCTCCCTCCCAGATCATGACAGTAATAATTGTTCATCCACCACACCAAAATGCTACAATTGTAATGGCGACCATCCAGCTTTTTTCCGTTCATGCCCTCGTTATAAACAAGAAAAAGAGATTCTAACTGTTAAAATTACAAAAAACATTTCCTTTCCAGAAGCCCGAAAAATCGTCAATGACAGAACACCCAAACCTGGCATTTCATATTCATCAGCACTAAATTCAGTAGTCACTCCTTCTCGCTCGCAAAACATGCAACCTGCACCCAGTATCATAAACGCACCTACTACAGTTACTCCCCCTTCTGATAATGACATGATTACCATTAAAAAAAGTGACTGGCTTTCTCTCATTGAGATCAAAAAATCTTGGGAAAAAACGTTTTCCACTGTATCTGCAGCTTGTGCCGTTCCACCTCTTGTGACAACATTTCAGCCAACCTCGGCTTGTTCCACAGTCAGCAATAGCGAATGTCGGACAAGTGCTCCCATACCTGCCACTTCCCTACCTTCTACAACAAACGGAACACAACCAACCACACAAACTGCTACCTCCATTTCTACTCCATCTGTCTCTGTTACTGCTTCATCAGATATATCCCTTCCTACAAAATCAATACCTACCAACAAACCTAAAAATAAAAAGGACACAAACACATTGAAACAGGAACAACCAAAAGTTTCAAAAAAAGCTCGTGTAGCTGCACAAAAAAAATCAAAGAATCTCCATCATATCTTACTAATCGACCAGCCTCAAAAGAAGATTTCTTAAAAATATCGAAACAAACGCAAGAATATACTGACGGTCCTTTTCTTTCAGTCCATCCATCTGATGAAGATTTGATGTCAACTGAAAGCGAGACCATTTCACCACCTTCTTCCCCTTAGTTTTTTTCTTTTTGCTTGTGGGTTTTTTCATGGCCTTTTCTGTATCTTGGAATTGCCGTGGCGCTCAACACCAAATGTCCGATCTTAAGGACATTTTAAATTCTTACCAGCCTGCTTGCGTTGCTCTTCAAGAAACTCATTTAAAACCTGAATATTCATTTCGACTCCATGGATATTCTGTTTTCAGCAAAGATCATCCAGCCAATAGGGCTTCTGGTGGCGTAGCTCTTCTAATTTCAAACAACATTCCTTCATCCCTATTAACTTTGAATACCCCTTTTCAAGCCATAGCTGCACAAATTTTTACGCATAAGCTAATTACAGTCTGCAGTTTGTATTTGCCGCCGAATACTCAAATTGATCAAACAAATCTAAATAATCTCGTGTTGCAACTTCCAGAGCCCTTTGTCATTCTTGGAGATTTAAACGGCCATAGTCAAATCTGGGGCAGTGATGACACGAATTCCCGTGGTCGTCAAATTGAAAAACTGCTGCACGACCATAATTTTTGCCTTCTTAATACAGACGAAATCACTCATTTTCATACACCTACCCGGACATTTCACTCCATAGATCTTGCTATTTGCAGTCCTTCACTTTTGCCTTTCTTCAGTTTCCAAACGGATCCCGACTTGCACAACAGCGACCACTTCCCAATCATTCTTACAGACAATAGGCATTCGCACCTTCATACAGTTTTCTCTAGTTTTAAATATGACCTAGCAAACTGGACAAAATTTACCTCCACAGCATGCATTACAACAACCATGGTTTGTGACAACCCTATAGACACTGCAGTACATCAAATCACTGAAACTTTAATAGCCGCCGCTGAAGACTATTCCAAAAACAAAGAATAATTTTAGAAGACAACGCAAAGTATGGTGGAACTCTGATTGCCGAGAGGCATACAAAAACCAGAGAAAAGCCTGGGGTCGCTTCCGGCGATATCCAACGTCTGCCAATTTCATTCTCTACAAACAGGCCAAAGCTTACTCAAGGCGAATTCAAAGACAAAGTCAGCGAGAGTCATGGGAGCGATATGTCAGCAGCCTTAATTCTACTATATCCAGCAAAAAACTGTGGGAAAAAGTGAAAAAAGCATTCGGTATTTTTACAGATCGCAATATCAATATTTTATACCAAAACGGCATACCTGTAACTTCTCTTCAGGATATAGCAAACTGCAT
Source organism: Araneus ventricosus (assembly GCA_013235015.1). Lineage (NCBI taxonomy): Eukaryota > Metazoa > Arthropoda > Arachnida > Araneae > Araneidae > Araneus > Araneus ventricosus. The sequence continues at coordinate 678,949 of BGPR01000310.1, read as the reverse complement.
TGCGTCCACACTCTCTCAAACATCAAATAGCAATACCTATCCTTCATCTTTTCAGAACCATAAAAAGCTTGCAGAAAAACAAAAACTTAATTTCAAATCAAATTCATACGCACCCTATAATACAGACTTCACCTTTCATGAACTTAAAGTATGCCTATCTGAAGTTAAAAAAACGTCTCCAGGCCCTGACAATATCAGTTATCAAATGATCAAACACTTATCCAACAGCTCTTTGCAAAATTTACTTCTCCTTTACAATAGAATTTGGCATGAACACTGTTTTCCATCTAACTGGCAGCAAGCTATTATTATCCCAATCCCGAAACCTGGGAAAGATCCTTCAAATCCTCTGAACTATCGCCCTATTGCTCTCACTAATTGCCTTTGCAAACTTATGGAGAAGATGGTGAACAGGCGCTTGGTTTACTATCTAGAACACAATAAAATTTTAAGCCCTTTCCAAAGTGGTTTTCGACCAGGCAGATGTACTATTGACAACTTACTGGCCTTGGAAACGGATATCAGAACTACTTTTCTTAAAAGACAGCACTTGGTGGCAATATTTTTCGACATAGAAAAAGCTTACGACCGAACTTGGAGGTACGGTATTCTACAAGACCTCTTCAACTGCAATTTGAGGGGAAATCTTCCCATTTTTATTCAAAACTTTTTACGCTTAAGACAGTTTAGAGTGAAAGTAGGCTATCAGTTGTCAGATCTTTTCATTCAGGAAGAAGGTGTCCCACAAGGTAGTGTTCTAAGTGTTACGCTTTTCGCTTTGAAAATAAATAGCATTTTTAAACATTTACAACCTTCCATTAAATCCTTTTTATATGTTGATGACATGTATATTTCTTGTTCAGGAGATAACATGGGTTTTATTGAAAGACAATTGCAAATTGCAGTGAACAAATTAACACAATGGTCTATTTTAAACGGGTTTACATTCTCCACATCTAAAACATCATGTGTACATTTTTGTCGTAAGCGACGTCTTCATCCCGAACCAGAAATTAAGCTATATGATCAGGTTATAAACGTGGTAAGTGAAGTAAAATTTTTAGGTATCATTTTTGATAAAAAGCTCACTTTCTTGCCTCATGTACTACAATTGCGGAAAAAATTAGATAGAGCGCTCAATATTTTGAAGGTGCTCTCGAATACATCTTGGGGAGCATCCCGCCTCTCTCTTCTCCGGGTCTACAGGGCAGCCATACTGTCCAAAATTGATTACGGTTGCACTATTTATGGATCAGCCCTACAGAGTGTCTTACAGAAATTAAACACAATTCATCATTCTGCCCTCCGACTTTGTAGTGGTGCTTTTCGCACCTCTCCAGTCGAAAGTTTATACGTCGAGTGTCATGAACCATCACTTGAACACAGACGTCAAATGCTCACCCTTCATTACTTTTCTAAAATTTTAACAAACCCGAATCATCCATATTTTAACTACAAGCAAAGTCGCTTCCTTCAGCGTCTCCAGGATGCTAGACCATCTGTGGTCCCCTCGTTTTTTGCGAGAGCTGCTGGTTTTCTCCACGATTTCAATTTAGAGACTGCACAGCTTTTACCAAACCCAGTTGTTCTTTTAACACCCTGGATTCCTCACGGATTGAAATTTTTAAATCCCTTTGAAAACTATGACAAGACTAACACAGCTAGTGACATTTATTTAAAGCTTTTTACACATCATCGTGAACTTTATCATCATTTCATACCAGTTTTTACAGATAGTTGAAAAAGCTCTACTCAAACTTCGTTTGCATGTGTTTTTATTAACTCAACGCTCTCATTTCAACTTCATCCCTCATGTTCTATTTTTACGGCTGAAATAAGGGCTATTTTCCATTCATTATCAGAGATATCAAACTACCCTGCAGATAACTATATTATCTACTCTGACTCACTCAGTGTTCTCCAAGCTTTGTCTTCATTGCACCGTCACAGTCATCCACTAGCTTTTAGCATTTTAGATTTGCACGACCGACTTGTGTGCAAGGGATTCTCAATTCTTCTTTGCTGGGTACCCTCTCATGTTGGCATTTCCGGCAATGAGATAGCTGATATAGCCGCGAAAAATGCATCCGCAGTCCTTGACAATTCTACTCCTTCAAAAGATTTTAAACACTACATTAATCTCGCCTTACACTCAAGATGGGAGAACCACTGGAACTCCCAGTCAATGAATAAACTTCGCTCAATTAAGCCAGTTGTGGAATCTTGGCCTACTCTAAATAATAGAAAAGCGGATACAATTGTCACTAGGTTACGAGTGGGTCACACTCGATACACCCATCGTCACCTGCTGATGGGAGAACAGGCACCAATGTGTACCCAATGCCATTGCATTATGTCAGTCCTTCATATCCTTTCTGAATGCCCGAATTTTAACTCTCTACGGTTACGTTACTTTCAAACAAGTTCTATTTCCTTAACCGATTTACTTGGAAAGACTCCTCATGTTCACCTTTTACCTTTTTTAAAATCAATTGGCTTTTATCCTCTCATTTAAGCACTTTTAACATATTTTCATGTTTACACTATCTTTATATACATTAGTTCCACATTTTTATCTTGCCCTGATTTTTACCTAGTTTAGCGCAAATCTAAACAAATGTTTGGCGCAGCTTGGCCAATTCTGGCCCTTGTACCATAAAACCCCAATCAATCAATCAATCAATCAATCAATCAATCAATCAATCAATCAATCAATCAATCAATCAATCAATCAATCAATCAATCAATCAATCAATCAATCAATCAATCAATCAATCAATCAATCAATCAATCAAAATGCAAATTCAACAGCTGCTTCACTGGTGTTGCAATGTGCGGAGGAGTGCCATCTGGAATAAAAATTGTGTTATCCATACATCCACTCTGTTGCAGTGCTGGAATGAGCTGGTCGCGCAAAAGAGATTCATAACGTGTCCCATTGACTGTACAGGTTACAGGACCCAAAAATCTCCTCGAAAAAGAAAGCGTAAACGATAAATGCTGCCGTAAACCCGCACCACACAGTGACCTTTTGAGAATGAAGACGCAATGGTTGCATTTGGGACGGATTCTCTCTCGTCCTTATTCTACAATTTTGAGTATTGACAGAACCTTGGAGATGGAAATGGGCTTTCTCTGCCCACAAAATGTTCCATGGCCATGCATTTTCCACTTCCATTCGAGCAAGAAATTCCAGGGAAAAAGCTTCTCGTTTCGGCAGATCAGCAGGAACCAACTCCTGAACATGCGTAATTTAGAATGGATTGCATTGCAGGATGTTTCGTAAAATTTTACTAACCGTGCTGACAGGCATGTCTAAAGTTCGATAAATTCCCCGTGCACTGCACGTTCCCAAAGCACTGCTTGACGCTTCCTGCAATGCTGTACCACATCCTCCACTGACGTCGAAGCAATTGCTTTCCTCCCTCTGCCCATTTCACGTCAAATGAACCCGACTTTTCGAATTTATCAATCATCTTCTTCAGACCGAATGCAGTCATCGGACCAGAGCCGCTTCTTAAACCCTTTAATGTCCGGAATTTCTTCAATGCAATTGCCGCCCAATCACCGTTCTTGTAAAAACGCTTCACACGCAGAGCCCGCTCTTTCAATGATAGAGTCATGACTACCTTCTCAGACGCAGAATAACAGGAACTGCATGTTCCCTCGCCTTTTTATCACAAGTGTAATGTGCGGTGCGCATGTCAAGTTTTTTAATTAGCATCTTACAATTAGCATATATTTTAAAGCAATCGTTTTTTAGCATCTTATAACGTACATCGCCATCTATCGGTCAACTTTTGAAGTTTTTTTTCTTTCGCAAAACAAATTCCCATTGCTTCACGTATACTCAGATGAAATATCAGGTCATTCAGACCAGTGGTTCTTTTTTTTACAGCCTTTTGAAAGTGCAACTTTAATTATAATCACCCTGTATGTTGAATTAATAAAGTATATAAATCTAATATTCGCATTTAAAACAAACAAGCATTAGCATGTTAATTTCATTAATTGAAGAAAATATTTTATTTTCACTAGAATTGTTTCAGCAGAACAAATTATGACGACAGATTTCTTAATTTTCTCTTTTTTACTTCGTGTTCTTCATTTTTGAAGTAAGTCAACAAACTTATTTTGATCGAAAGCCGATAAGGAGGACATTTCATTTAAAAACAATTATTAATTTAATTCTTACCACAAGTCATGTCTTTAGAGAATACTGGTTCTTCTTGACCAAACAGCTTTGTTCCTTGTTTATTGTAGCAAATGGCTCTGTGTGATAAAATTACTAATTAGTGGGGTTTAAATCATTCAAACCATATAATATTTTTATGTAATAATATTTCAACAACTGACTGCCAATTGAATTTATCGGGAATGCTTATTTCACTTGCAGTCGTGTGGGTACCGATATTCAACGAAATTTAGGAGTCATATTTCAAAGACTATTTTATTTCTTAGAACACCTTCAAAGTCTTATTTTTGATAAATATTTCCTCACCCTCCCTGTAACCTTATGGATTACAGCAAGGCATGGCTGAGAAATGTTAATTGGAGGAAGACGGTCACGGGTTCTATACTGACTGTGCTCTTAAGAAACATTTTTGAAAAACCGGTAGATCCATGTGTAGTCAAGCGATGAGTTGTTCACTGTTGAAGGTCTTCCTCCAAGCGAAACACAAGTACGGGTCCGTTTCCCCTGAAAGTCCACCAGGAAGGCAACCTTCCCTCATAAACTGGAGTTAAAGTCAGACTTCTACCTCAGGCGATACCTAGGCGCCTGAAGGTCGCTTTGACCAACAGAAGCTGTTCACATTTCTCCTTTATCATAAGTTCTAGTTTCATCGTCTTAAGTACTTGATTACTGGCTAGCTACCTATAGCTGGACCAAGTGTGATTAGCTTAAAAAAATTTAGATTTTTCAGAACTACCAACTCGTGTTGATAATATTGGTCGTTGGTAAATAGTTATACCAAATTGAAAGGGATCAAGAGAAAGACGTGCTAATATTTCTTTTATTTTATAAAATTATCTGACTTTTCTATTTTACCTGTTTTGAAAACTTCTTTTAAATTTGTAAAAATTATATGTAAATAAGAGGAATTGAAAAAAGGAAGAGACATCTTAAATGATTATTGAAATTATGAAATTTTATCTCTTTCTGTTTAAAATATGCAGCAGATACAGGAGTTAAAAGTCAGAAGGGCATTATATTCATTGACAGTTGAGGAGTAATCCTCAGAGATGACCTTAAATCTTCTTTTCAGCCAATAAAGACCTTTAATCAAAACAATTATTCTGTATGACTTGACTGGTTCTTCCAAAAGAATTTCTTGAGGGCTATGGTGGTGCGGTGGCAGAGTTTAGAATTCGGGATCGAGCCTCCATACAAGATCCGCCTTGTATACTAGCATATTGGACCTGAAATCTGTGCATGATAGTTCTAAATTTTGTGCAAAGTTTGGCGAGTGTTATGTCGTATTAGGTGTTGTCACCGTTATCTAATTATTTGAAGTAACAAGATCTGTCCCTAGTAGTCCTTGTGTAACCAATGCTATGTTAATAACTAAAATTAATCAAACAGCCGATTCTTTGAAGCATATCGAAGACATGTACTTCGCCTAAAGATTATTTGAAGCATGCCGCTTAAATCCAAGCAGCTATTATCAAAACTCACCCCTAAGCCACTATTATCACTAAGACAGCCATCAAGCTATCTTCATTAGCAGAACAACGTTTGAAGACCACTGAGGTTTGGCCTTTCGCAGAGGAAATTTGGAGCATCCTCCCAATTCGTGTGTTGTTACAAAATGTTAATAGTTTAGAAAGTAATAGCGGGGTTTGAATTGTTTACTATACCTCTTAGATGGGGTATGCAGTAATGATTCAACGCTAGATAGTTTCAACGCTCATAGATGGAAGTTTTAGATGAGCCGTACTCGAAAACTGTTACCTCGACAATCAGTGTCAAATCGCAAGTAACAAAAACGGCGGCTCCCGAACAGAAAGCCTTCTGTGTTTTGCAGTTTGCAAAGTGTGAATTTGTAATTACAGTTCAGAGTTCCATATTAAGTTCATTTGAGATCCCCCGAGTGAAAATCACATCCGCAGATGGTATCATTAACTTAGTTTTAAACCCCAGTCGGTTCATTCACCCAAAGGGTTTAGAGTGTTTCAAAGGTCCACGGGAAAAAGTATCATCAGTTTGAAAGAACTGGATGTCTTCGTGAAAGGAAAAGCTCTAAACGACCAAGAGTGTCTGAAGAAAATACTGAAAGTGTTGGAAGGTCTTTCAGGAGTAGGCCTAAGAAATAGAGTTTTTTAAAGGATCGTGTGAATGTGCTTCCGCTGCCAGATGATCCACCCGACTTGAGAACCAGGGGTTGAAGCAGCTGTTGCATCAATTTATTAGACATGCTGATCTATGTATGGGAAGAATTCGTCTATGCCTTGTTGTGTGCCGTACGACGAAGGGTGATCACACTGATAACTTTTAATCTCCCTCCCCGTTTGAGTTGTTCTTTTATTTCAAGCATCATTTATTAAGTCGAAGTTAATAAATATTACGTAGCTTGAAAGTCCCGATATTCATTTTAAAATGTCCGGCATATTTTGGTCTCATTTCTTGGAGATTCCGGTCTCTACTTTCAAGCATATGAAATCACCCTAACTACAGTTCGTCAGTTACTGTGCAGAAACCATAGACGCTGTATTATAATAGTTTGAGGCGGTAGGCGTTTTGCATGTATCTCTTTAGCAGATTTCCTTTTTCCTCTTACACTGAAAGATACGCGATTTACCGCCGGTATACATTTAAAAGTGCCCAAGTCAAAAGAAAAAAAAAGGAATTTATGTGCTCTTGTTGTTTTAAAATGTCATCTCTGTAACAGAAAAAATTGTGCACATCAATATATCGTCAGTATATAGGGAGAGTTGCCGAATTTGGACCGGCATCTTGACTGGACCGGGACTATTATACGATAACTTCAATTCTATTAAATATTGGGCCGTAAAATAGGCAAATTATGCTGTACTATGTAAAAGGGGTGTATGAATTCATTTTAAAGAAAAGAGCAATTGTTGAGATTTACGTAAGTATCATCCATTAATTTATTTTCACAAAAGACAAAATGCCCTTTTATTGCTTTAAAGTACCTAGGAAAATATGTTATTACAGTCGGACCTCTATTTAACGAACCTCTGTTTTGCGAATTTCTCTATTTTGCGAACTTTTTCTTGGAATCAAGAACATTTTGCGAATTTCTTCGTAAAATAACCTCCAAATAGCGAAGCGCATTCTCTATTTAACGAACTTTTTCTTGTGATCCAATATTTTTTTTTCTCCCTATTTCTCAAAATATTTCTAAAGATTTCAAACTTATTCTTTCTTTTAACACATTTTATGGTGATCAATGACCTTGAAGCTGGAAAATGTCAAAGCGAAAGTGCTTGAGCATCAAAGAAAAAAATTTAATTCTTCAAGAGGTGGATAAAGGCGTGAAAAAAAGGACATTGCTTTAAAATTTGGCATTCCTCCAAACCGCTTATCAACCATAATAAAAAAAATCGCGATAAGATACAAAATTATGATTCATTGAATTCTTGTTCAAAACGTTTAAAAGCATGTGTCTATGAAGATGTGGATGAGGCAGTTTTGAATTGGACAGTGTGAAAAATAAAAACAATACAGCAATGAATTGCGATGAAGACGAAGATGATGAAGATGGAAATGATCATGATGCAGAAATCAACAAACCTTCGTATGATGAAATGCTAAAATTCATTAATATTAATCTAAAATTATTTTTTTAATTGAAAATACAGTGTATTCCCGGACAATGGTTTATTTTATTCTTGTTTTCCTTGCAGATTTCTTTTTGATAGGTAAAATATATAAAACAAATAGATATTAATTTACAAAATAAAGGTGTGATTAATTACTTTTTTAATAATAATATTTAGTGTTTATGAATTTAAAATCTGTTTTGTGTATTTTAAAAGGTGAATCTCTATTTAACGAATTTTCCATATAACGAACTTTTTTTCGGGATTTAGCGACTTCGTTAAATAGAGGTTCGACTGTATGTCCTAAGATAGGAAACTTGTTTGACTACAATTTACTAGAAACACTTTATTAAAATGGTTTAAAAATAAGAAGAGGGGGTTCTTTTTTGTTGTCCAAATGTTGCCTAGATTGTACCACAAACAGTGACCTAAGTTGGACTGTTTAAATCAATGGGATTATTATCTTGAGCTACAAGAATAGCTCAGAAAGCAACTATTATGACCTAGGAGTCCTGAAAAAATTGGAAGTGGAACAAGCCGAAGCAAAAGGACACTAAAGCCATCAAATGTTGGTTGAAAAAAAACTAAGGTGACGTTGTTTTGCATCATTTGCGAGGAAACAAAGCAAGAAGAAGTGATATTGTGCATAAAATGTCATACTTGGGTTCATGCATTGTTTTTTAAAGCTATTTTTATCCTACTATAAAGTGTATTTCATAAAAAAAATAATTGCATTGTTTTGAAGAAAAATAAGCTACAAAAGATGCAACAACTTGTTTTTCATTAAAATTACTCCTGTATCACTGTCCATTAAAAATGTCCAGGTGGTCCAAATTGGGCCACTCTCCCCTAATATATGCTGCACATATATATTGGTATGAACAATATTTTCTGTTACAGAGGTGATATTTTAAAATAACAAGAGCTCATTAACCCATTTCACTTTCGACTTGGTCAGTTTTAGCTGCATACCGACGATACACATACTTTTTGAATTCGTATATTTTAATAAAGAAATTACTTTCTCTTTTTGACTTGCTTCGCTTTGAAACTTCCGTCTTCGTCACATTCAGGAAGCCACAGATCCTCAACGAAATCCTCTTCGGTGCGTTTTTCTTCCATCCATTTGCGGAGAAGCAAGCATCTGCTCATTAAGTCAGTATCTAAGCAATGGATTAAACATTACATTTTAAAGAAAGTGACGCACTTTTTAAAATTAAAAAAAATTAAGTTTTTTCTTTAATTGACATATAAAATTAAAAACCGAGTGAGAAATATGTCAAGTTTAATTATATTTACGTCTCGTTTCGAAGCAACACGAGGGCTATTTTGGAACGGATATCTCAATTTTGAATCGAGGTCAGATGACGAGGACGACATTTGAGCCGGCACCCCCTCTCCAAGATGTTTGGTCACACCAGCCGCAGGACATTTGACTCTGGCGGATTTAACGCGCACCAGGCCCGCTTACATGGAGGTTACCCGCATGCCGGAGGGTTTAGAGCCTGGAACCCTCCGGCTCCGCAGCCTAGACCTTACCACAAGACCACCGCCGTCCTAAAAATGTTAGGACTAATATACCATGCATCAAAGATAAAATGAGCCTACCAATGGCCTAGTGGATCAAGGCATTGTGTAACTAGGGAGCATGACTCGGAGGACGACGGTTATGGGCTCTACCCTCAGTGGCGGCGATTGGGTGGAAAAAGTGGGGGGGAGAACAAAAAAATTTATACACATCTAAAAGACCCCGGAGTATTAGGGGAAGACAATAAATCTTCAAAATTTAGTTAAAAAATTAGCTAGTTTTCCCGAACTTTGTTGATTTTTTATAATTCCTAGTTTTAGGCAGCTAAAATGAAATAAAAAATTAATTTCACTCTAAAAAAGTAGGGGGAGACTGCCCCCTCGTCCCCGCCACTGTCTACCCTGGCTGTGTTCCTAACCAGAATTATTCTAAAACTGGTAGACAACGAATTGGTCAATGCGGTTGGGCTGAGTGATGGACATTCCTCGTTTCTTCTAAACGAAACACAAATGTAGGGTACTTTCCCCTGAAAGTCTTTCAAGGAAGGCAACTTGCCGCCCTATATTGCAGCTAAGTACGGACTTGTACCTCAGGTGCTCCAAGATCGCTTTTACTAGCAGAAGTTGTCCCACTTCCTCTGTATTATGAATCCTTGCCTCATAATCTTGGTCAGATATGATAAACCAAACGGGATTTGAACCACCAAGATAAAATGACATTTCAGAATGAGAATAAGAAGGTTATATGCTTTACCTTTTGAAGCATTATGTTAATTTTTATTTGTATACGACCATTACTTTTTGGGATGAAAATTCATCCGTGTTTGGGACGACATTGCATTGTTTTCAAAGAGAGTTGAGGAATTTAGTAAATACTTGTGAGAGAAATAATAAATAAAATGGACTGAAATTATATGACACGCAGTAAACAATCAGATATAACATACTGTAAATTATCTAAAACATGACTTAGACTTTACCTTCGTAAAACAATTTCACGCGGAGAATGCCGTAATTTCGAAAATCGATTATTGTTAAAATCGGTAGGAAACTCAAGAAACCTTATGTCGATAGTTGTTTTGGAAATGTTTAATATATCTACGGTCGTTACAGTAGCATTGAACCTTAAAGTATGCACCAATATCCTTTACTGCCGGTAATCGGAAGATATTATAAGGTCCATACTAATGATGAATTACTATTACAATTTTGCTGTCTTAAGAGAATATAAAGCTGGATTCACTTAAAAATCAAGAAAATTATTTTCTTTCTCTAATAAAAAATTTATTCAAGAGCAATGATGTAGAACTTATGAAAAGCGTTATATTAGGTAATGGAAGGCAATTAGCAGAATATTGAGAATAATGAACTGTAATTTTGAAGAAAGGATAAATTGAAGAGTGAAAAATTTTTTAAAAGAAAAATTGGAACAGAAAAATATAAATAACCGTGTAGGCTGAAAATATCATGCTTATATATCTTTTATTAGCACCTTTATTAAGATACTGTTTTTACTTTTTGATTTATTAGAGGTAATTTTCATTTTATTTTTTTTAAAGTAAGAACTCTTCCCCTTCCTCACTTCTGTCAATCAAACACGGTACTTTTCCTCGTATTGATTCGCGTCCATGATCGTTTGTATAACTTCGAGAAGCATTTCATGTTTTTTCAATCTTTTACAATGTGCTATTTTTATTTCATTAATCAACTGTTGATATTTTCTTATCAGGAAGTAATTATTTGCAGGTACTGTACCTACAAAAACATGTTTTGCAGGTATTGAACCCATTAATAAAATGTTATTTGCAGGTACAGTAACTACGAATTAAGGTGTTATTTGAAGGCATTGTTAAATTCAATATTTCTTCTTCGGGAATTTCAATTTTTGTTTTTGTTTTTGAGATTATGAAATCGAATCGAAGTGAGATTTTTCATTGTTTCGCTGGAGACATACGATGCTTTTGACTTCCATTTTATTTGGTTTTGCGTGCTAATTTACCTTTAATTTGATTTAATTTCACAGATATTGAAGTCTTCAGTGATGAAATGGCACCTCTTAGCAATTTATCGATAAAAATCGAACTTCCAATACTAACGGACTTCATAGCCTAAAAATATCTTTTTAACCATCAAGGAAGGTAAACAACTCTTCTGTTGGACATCTAAAGCCGGCCATTCACTTCACAGATAAATTGGATATTTTGGAGCGCGAGAAGGAAAAAGCCATAAAAATCTATGGAAATCAGCCAAATAGCCTGTGGTGGTTGGAATTCCGTCTGGACTGAAATTGGAACGAAAAATCAGAGGGACCCTGAAAGAGGCTAGTGAAAAGAACAATGTCTTGCGTAGATTGAAGCCTCGCTTTAAGGGTAGCATAAATTAAAATCTGCTGACTTGGGAAAATCGAAGAGCGACCGACAAGCAACTGTAGAGAGGGAAAGAAGATCGCTCCCCCTACCTTCGTTCAGAGTTAGCGTCCTTTTAAATACAAGTGAATGGCGTGCCTGTATTTTTCGATTAAAATGGGTGAAAAAAAAACTGGGCTTAGGACAAATGGCATGGCTATACTTCAAGTGAATGGCCGGCTTAAAATCAATAGTTCAAAAGCATGAATCTGCAAATAACCTCATTGACAAAACACGAATTTTCATTGAAATGATGTTGAATTAACTGCCATTGAAATTTAAGTAAAATATAAAAAATAGATAAATTCCCTCTTACATTTTTGACACCAGTCCGTGTAACTTAGCCTCTAATGTGCCGGCAATAAGATAAATTTCTTCTTAGATTGATAACACTAATTCGAGTGACTTAGTCGGCAGAGAGCCGGATTTCTGAGCTACAGGTTCGATCGTACTAGGGACTTAACAAACGATTCCTTTTTTCATCCTTACAGCTGTATGACCGATTTTGGCAAATGAGTTTAACAATTAGAATTTTGGTCTGTAAGTTTACGTTACGTTTGTGAAATTCAAATATTTTATTTAATTTTGTTCCTTTTTTAAAACCTAGTTTATTATCAGACTTATTTAAAACAATTATAACTTCTGTCTCATATCAAACATCATATTAACGATTTTCTCGTATTCTGACTTCCTCCCCCTCTATAGTTGTGTTCTAATACATGTACTCCAAGTTAAAAAGTACAAATATTCTTTTCAAATGGATCTCAGTTTCTCCCAGAGAAGAACAATAAAACCTAACAGAATGTTCAGTATATTTAAATAATGTATTATCCTTAGCTACAAGCACAATACCTGCAACTCACGCGTTATCTGTAAGTGCAGTACCTGCAAATAACGCTCTCCTTTTTATTAAGTTTCGGAAAGTTTTCAGAAACTTGCGCAAATTCAGCGATATGAATTTTTCTAGTTACTATGATAGCATCAGAATTGTTTACTGGAGTATAGAGAAAAGAGGAAAGAATTCATATCGGCAATTTTTTTCATAATAAAGAGCTGATCCTATCTTGCTCGTTAAAGAGATCTTTTTAGTATTCTTTTTTCTTATTTTTTCTTATTATAACAGTTTTTCTTTCATTAAAGTTTTCAACTATGTAATAAACATCTCGGAAATTCCGTTCCCAGCTTTTCTGGATGGCAGTGACGAAAAGTGATGATCACTGCTTGAATCTTATGAGTTAGTTCAAGAAAAAACGAGCATAGAGATCATGACAGCAATAAAATTTTGTAATTTTTTATTAACTCTGGTTTTCATACCGGATATCCACTCTAATCGTAGTCCAATAGCTAATTTCTAAACCGTTATACTTCGAATCGGAAAAATGCTTTACATGCCATAAGGAATTATATTTTATATTGTTTGGGTCTATAAATGTATTGCTAAAAAATTACGAAATCTTAATTTTTATACAGCTCTCCATTCCTATTAGTCATATTTAGTAAAATACTCTTGACACAATAACATTTTTAACAACAACAAAATAAAAATCCAGTCTTCTCGACTAAAGCCGATCGAGTTATGACGTTTTGAATTTCATTATTTTTGGACAATCAATTACCACCTCTTTCTCAAGTCGTTCGCTGATTGGTGGATCTTCCTCCAGGTGGCCATTGAAATCATCTAAAGTAGTGAATAATATTCAAAGCTTCATAACTCGTGGTAAGTTATAGTTGCAAAAGAATGGAACTTTTTTTGCAACTCAGTAAAGTCCACCTACATCTATACCATCCCGGATAGGAGCCACATGAGCTCTAGAGACGGCGGTGTGGTGTGGTGTTAAAGTATTTACAATACTAGTGTCAAAAATATTTTACTAAATATTATTAATAGGACGTGGGGGGATTTATAAAAATTTAGACTTCTTAATTTTTTTAGCACTATAATTTTTGACTCAACATAAAACATAAAATATCATTTTTTATGTCATTTAAAGATTTTTTCCTAGTGGACGTATATACCTATCTGTAACAGCTTAGAAATTATCTATTGGGACACAATTAGCGAAAACAACCTGTATTATGCACAGCATTAAGTTTCTAGGCTAAAATCTCAGTATTTGAGCCTTAAGAAAACGGAAACTCCAACAATTTTTTAAAGATTGTTGCCATTCGATAACTTTGCAATGCTATTTTTAGAGAAATTCATTCAAATAATTTAACCATTAACTTTGATTTATTTCGGTTAGTGTTTAAAGATCTTCTGCCATGTTTACATATTCTGATATTCTCCGCCAGCATTATTTATTCTCTTTCCTATCAAAACGATGAGGAAATTATTACACCATGTTCTTTTGTCTTTACTCGTTTCTTCATATCTGTGCAAATTGCGTTTTTCTCCTTATTGTAGTTGTGGGGATTTATGACAGAAGATTCATAGAGCGGAGAAACGTAATCATAAAATGATCCTATATCAAATTTGATCTCATATACCAGATAGATGAGTTTATTATTTCTTTCCGTAATGAGTTTTCGCTTCGTAATTTTAATTCTTCGTTCAAAACATTTTTTGGAGGCTTTCTTCGTTTTAGTTTGCATTATGTGATTGAGTGGAACTTGGCTGATTCGCGGGTATTTAATTCGAATTTGTCAGTAATTCGAGTTTTTTTTTATCCCTTGAATTTTCCATTTAACATAATGTTAAAATATCGTCCAAAGTTCGAATTTATTTTGGTAAATTGGAAGTCAAAACTAAAAATTGCTTGTGTCTGAATTGTTTTCATGAGTTAAATACTCCACACCTTGTGTCAACATGTCTCTTTTATTTTACGTGGCAATGTATTCAACCAAAATAGCAACAAAATTTTTTAATTTTCTTGAATGCTTAGAACACGATAACTTTGAATTGTATTGATTATTTTGAAGCCTTATTATATAGCTGCTGTATTCAAATGCTATATAACGTTTCTTTATTGCAATTACTTTATAATAATTTTTAGTAAAATTACTACTTTTTAAATTATTAAATTTCTTAATATTATGTTTATTACCACTTTATTTATTAAGGTTATTAATTTTTAAGATAACAATTATTATCAATTTATTTACAAAACTGTTTACTGTTAGTTTATTTATTATGTATTATTTACTAAAATTGTTACATATTTTAAAAATCAACCGCAGTTTTTAGCTTAAAAGGTATCGTTTTTTTCTTTCCTCACTCAATTTTAGAATCAGCTTTTCTTAATTCGAATTTTTGGATACATCGAATTTTTATTGTGGTCCCATGAGCTTCGAAACAGCCAAGTTCTACTTTACTTATAACTAGCTGTTACCCGCGACTTCGTGCGCGAAGAATTTGAATTATTAATTTTTTCTAATTCACGAATGCAAATGTTTCGTTACATGTTGAAAGGGGAGATTAAAAGTTTTGACGGATGATAATACATAATTGAACGACTAAGCGGAATGTCAGCGGTTATAGTTAGGTAATTTGTTTATCTATGCTAACACACCTTTGTACACTACGTGTTTTGTTTTTCGTTTTTTGCACGGATGTAGAGGTTTTGTGGCTGGACACACGTGAACACGCCATACATAGTTGCCCATGGGAAAATACTGTTTTTCCAAATGTTCGCCTGTCTCTTTGAGTGCCTGTCAAATGCTAATTTTAAAGGCAATTGTTACCTTTTAAACTTGGATGGTAAATCCTTCGGTATTATCAGAATGCCTGGAATTAAAATACTCTCCCCTCTCGCTGTGCCAGTCATAACAGTAGTTCGCACAACATTTGTACCTAGGTGTGTAATTTGTAACTGTGAGCCAATGCGAAGTCTCGGTACATCGAGATTACGTATGAATAGTACTGCACATCGACTTTAAATCTCAGCTTGTTGGAAGGTACCCCTGACAAATCAGAGGAGTTGAAGAACTCTACATGATATGATGTACTTGTTATTGCCCATTAGCGTATCTACAGATAGATATTCTGTAACACCTCCCTTCATATACGACATATTTTTTTTCATTTATCTGACCTAAACTTTCATTATTCAGTGCCAAAATTACCAACTCAACAACCATTCTCTATTCCTCATATATTCTCTGTTATTGTAAATTACATCATTGTACTCAATGGTATCATTAGGTGCTTACGATCTGTGGAATATATCATCCACCATGTTATATGTCATCTGCTTCCACCATTCAACAGAATACATAAAACAAAATATATCTTCGTATATTTCATTTTAGTTATAATTCACATTAGTTTCTAAATTTGAATCTAAAAACTCTTCCAACTATATCATATCTATCAATACATTTCTGTCCCTGCGTCAATTTATCGACAATTTCTTGAATAAAATCTGATAAGGAAAAGATACAACTATAAATAACTAAAATTAAATAGACTGCAAGCTTCAAAAAATGAAAATCAAGCGTCGAGTTCAGTAATTTCAGTTATTATTCCGTAAATTAATTATTTATTTATTTTCTCAGAAAGATCACATAATCGCGGTTTTCTTAATGTTCACGTGATGTTTGACTATAAAAATAAGTTATACCACATGCTTACGTTTTTTTAAGTATCACATGACAGTTCATTTTAAAAATAAGTTATTCCAAATGTTTTAGAATTCCTTAAGGATCACGTAATAGTTGATTGAAAAATAAAGTAGTAATCTTCATCGCGTATCGCTGAGTCAATAGGCCTTTCTTTGTTAATTATTTAGTTGTTGTCTGTATTCAAAAATACTGAATTTATGATAAAATCACATATCCTATGTCCGTTCCTGCAAATTTCTTATCAAGACTATTCACCGTTTAGGAGGAGTTCTTGTGACAGATAGACCATTAATACATCTTTTTCTCCCCTCCCTTTGTACCCTTCCTACGATAGTAACCGAACTAAATAACACTGAAGGCTTAGCACACACTCATTACGATCATTTAAAAATTTGCGAAAATTAAACAAAACATCGAGAAAATAATTCACTAACTTCATTGGATCACTGTGTAACCGCTTTAAAAGGCGTAAATGCCACAACCTGAAACCGGAAGTGAGAAGTCTACTTTGTTCTTTATGCGCAAAGAAAACAACATTTTCTTATATTAACTTTAACACTGGCAAAAGCCCGCGCGCGAAACAGTAAATTGGCTCAAATTTATTTCTATAAGAATAAAAAGTATTGTTAGAAATTGCGTTAAAATATTTTTTTAAACTTTTATAACAATCAGAGAAAACACTTAATCGCAATGGAATTATTATCATTAAAAAGATAATTTTCAGCTCTTTAAAATGGCATAAAAATAATTATTGTCTAATAAATATTTCAGAAGTTATTGGCGAAAAGCGTCTAAGCATTAGGCTTAACAGCGGCTAATTTTTATTTAATTAAATATCTTAAGAATTAATTAACTCTAAAAGTTGAAAATAGCACCTTTGACCTAGAAATATGCTCTAGAATGTCGTGTGTAAATTTCATGTCGCTACCGTTCACCGTTTAGGAGGAGTTCTTGTGACCGACAGACAGACAGATACATGTATTTTCTGTTTTATATTATAGATATTTATAAAAATAAGCAAAATTTTCAGAAATAAAGGTAAATTGGTTCAAAGTCTAACCGTTGCCTAGCAACGGAGTAGCTATGAATCTTCGTTATTTCACAATCGTCTGCACGTATTTAAAAATTATGGAACTTTAAAAAATTAATAACAATCGAAGGGAAAATGTTAGAAAAATAAAATTGATATCATTGAAAAGGTACAATTTTGAACTTTAAGATAGTAAAAAAATAATTTTTGTCGGATAATGTGCTCTGAAGTTACGGTGGAAAAACGGTTTCGGTTAATTTCTAATTAACTGACTGTTTAATTAACATTTGGAATTTGAAAAGTTGACAGTAATCTTCTCCTTGTCTTAATTAATAAGTATGCAAACTTTGGTTGAAATCAGTGCCGTGGCTTAGGAGGAGATGTGGAACATAGGTACATACAAACATACCCACAATGACTTTTATTTATATTTAGATTGAATTTTCCAAAAGAGATGAAAGGGCCGCGGTGGCCTAGGGGTAAGGTCTCGACCTAGGGACCGGAGGGTTGCAGGTTCGAAACCCGATTCCACCAAAGATCCGCCGTGTATGGGGCCTGCTGCACGCTAAATCATACGTAGTGGCCAAACGTCCTCCCGTTGGTGTGGCGCGGAAGTTTGGAGAGGGTGTGCCAGCTCAGGTGTCGTCCTCGTCCTCTGACCGTGGTTCAAAATTACGAGGTCCGTCCCTAAATAGCCCTCGTGTTGCTTCAAAACGGGACGTTAATATAACCTAACCTAACCAAAAGAGATGAAAGAGTAGAAAAGGTAGGTTGACACATGAATACAAGGTGGGATTTTCTAATGCATTAGAAGAAAGAAGATTTCACATCCGCGCGCGTTACGCCGTGAAGGAATTGCAATTTTCAGATGCTAGTTGTTCTAAAAATGTATTAAATAAATATATCAAGAGAAACTTCTACTGCGTTCAAAAAGTATTAGAACTTATTTTATTACGGAAGAATGAATACAGATAGAGCCTGTTTATTTGCGATTTCCTTCGAAGTAGCTGCCCTCTGCAACCATGGATTTTTGCTACCGTTGATACAAAGTTGTGAATGCGGATTGTAAACCTTCTTTTGCCACTCCTCCAGTGCCTTCCTCACTGCATTTCTTCGAAAACTGCGAATTGTTTCCACATAAGCAAGCTCTTTATCTGTGGATAAAGTCACATGGGGTGAAATCAGGGGAATGAACTGGTAGTTGAAGCACTGGATTGTCATGTCTTGACAGGTAATTTGATACCAGGAGGGATAGGGAAACCCGCGTATTATCGTGATGGGGCACTCACGACTTGGCCTTCCTCGCGACGGGAAGTTTTGAATGTCTGTAATCATTAGTTACGTACATGCTTTGTACGTGTTTGAACTGGATGAAACCTGTTCTGACTAATCGGTCACAAGATAATCTTCGCTTGTTTTCAGGGAAATGGCATAATTCATTTACATTTGGAAAATATTTAGAAAAAATCCATACCTTTTTGAATATAGTAATATAATTATCTTTAATAATTTTGCCTACTTCATCAACGAGTGAATTGAAAACAAGATACAGAGTGGAAGATCGTAAACCATAGGCTCCAGCCTAAGTTAGTCTCGGAATCGGACGAATACGGGTTCAAGGTCAGATTCCGCTGGTTTGTATGTCAACCTATTGCACCTTAAGTTTGCCATCTAGAGCCAAATGTCAGCACTTTGCTGTAATGTGGAACTTTGGAGAGTGGGATGCCGGCTCAGTCGTCGTTCTCTTCATCGATCCATGATTCAAAATTACGAGGGCGGTTCAAAAGCAGTCCTCTTGCAGCTTATGAACGTTTATCTAACGAATTAAATCAACCGTCTCCAGGTGGGAACAAGCAAATAAAATTTCGATCTACGAAAACACTACAGCAAGTGCTTCCATCAGTTATTCAACATCAGAATGCAAAAATAATTGAGAAAGTTGTTTGGAATTAAAACATAACATTGAAATTTTCGAAACGAATGTTTTTATCTGAAATTTCTCTTGTTTTATCATTTATCAGTGCTTTATTGGTCCAGTTTTATTTCTACTTAAAGCTACGAAAAACCAGTTTTGCGTATAGTTGTCGTTACAGAATATTTTTTTTTTGTGGCTGAAAAGGAATCTTGAAGGAAAATAATATAAAAAATTAAAAGTTTTTAAAAAACACACCTTTATTAGCATTCTATGAAGTAGAAAATAAGGATTTTTTTTAAAAAAATCAAAAACATGGAGGTCAAAACCAAATCGCAAAAGAATTTAATACTGGTTGAAATACGCTTAGAAAATTGGATTTTAATCACATTTATAATATATTTTTAATTTTTGACGAATCTTTATAATTTTCTTTCTAATGATATTCATTGCGGCTTAATTTCTTCATAGTAGTACCTCACGCTTTTATGAGCTTGTTTTGGCCTTCATATTTTTGATACAAAATTATTTTTTACTTCATGCTAAGCTAATAAATGTGTGTTTACAAAAAACTTTATTATTTTTATAATTTTCTATTTTTTGTTCTTTAATATATTAAATAATTAATTATAATAAATATCATGTTATCTCGTTATGAATTGTTTCTGAAGTTGACACCCAGATGGTGCCGCTCATATGAAACCAAAATTTCAATTAAAATTAGTCGATTAACACCAGTGGTGTAATCGTAAATTAAGCAGTGCCGAAACGATCTGCCCTGGTGATATTGATGGAAAGGAGGCAAAATGTAGAGTGATGGGTATGACTAGAGATTAATATTTTTTACATTTGAAGTGTATAATTATTTTATCTAGGTATTGAAAGTGTGAAATAATAAAACGTCAACACTGCATTTATTATTTTATTTTTGATGAAACTTTGTACTGTAGCAAAAAAAAACCGAATATAATGAAGATGTTAAAGAATAATTTTTTAAAAATTTATGTAGACTAAAATTAAATAATGTCAAAGTAAAATCATCACACTGATAAGTAATATAGAAAATATTATGAGTTTTTAGAATCGAAACATAAAATACAATTAAATGTTTGCAATCTTAACAATCTTAATACTTTTAACCCCTTGCCTTCACCACTTGCCAGTTTATTACTTTTATTAATTTAAATATTCATCATATTTTAAAGGGTAAGGGTTGGAAAAATACCGTTCTGTTTTAAAAAGGTATCTTACAATTTTCTTACTTTCGCAAAAACAAAAGCAGTGCCAGAACTGTGTTCCGGTGAGTTAAAAAATTAGAAAGCAGTGCCGTAATGGAGATCAAAGATGTGACGTTCAAAAGAAAGTTTTTTTTTTTTAAATATATAAACCGATTGACATAAAACGTCACTTAAATTGAGTCTTTTTTTCATGGTAAAGAGGAGAATGCTTTCAACGGCAGGATTTTCATAATTCTCTTCTTATCGGCGCACTGTGGGATATTTGACGAATCTGGGCGGCCAAAAGTCGATTTTATAAACTACAGCGCAGGATCTTATGGATGTATACATTATAAAGCTGATTAACTGGGAAATCACGTGATACCATTTTTAACTCTCTTAACTGACCTTGACCTCTGTATTATTAGCTCAAACTGGAGTGTTGTGTGAATTGTGTGTAATGTATCCTGCGTCAAATAGTTGTTGCTTCAAACGTTCCACTTTCGACTGTGAATAACTTCATTTCTAGAAGTAATTAAAATCTAACAGTTATGGATAATGATAAGGCAGGTATGTGTTCATATTTTTTTATGGATTTGAATTGTTAAAAAATTAGTTTTAATAATTGCGAAAGTAATTGAAAATAACGCATTTTTTTTCAAAATTTTTTTATATGTTGCGAAATCTCGAAGGTTTTTGTCATATTTCCAAACATTTCCACGCTAAATTTTTTTTGTATCAATAAATTCAGACCTTTATGTTTGTGTTTTTGTTTAAATTAGCCCCTGATTTGCCCAACTTTTGAAATGAAGGGATTTCAAACATTGCTATTCCAAATTTTCCAGTAGGCATTCCAATTACTTTGCATTTAATCTCTTATTTATGATATGAATTGCAATTTAAAGAAATTGTTATGAATATTTTCAAAACGATCATATATGTGTAATTTTCAGACATTTTGATTGGAATAAAGTTATATCAATTATAAATATTACTTAAAACATTGCTTTCATTCCATTTTATCTCTTTTTAGGATTTTGCAAAAAATACTGAAATTGTTCTTTGTCAACATTTAGTTATCTAAAAAGAAGTCGAGTCAAAGTTGCTTATATTTTTGTAAAAAGTTACCACACAATCGTGCGATTTTTTTTAAAGAGGTTCAAAATTTAGATATCTAAATTGCATATATTTACTATGCACTTTTTTGTTTCTATTTTACTCAAGGATTATCGGGTGTCAAAGTAATGATTCGAAGAGAGTTATTTAACATTATGCAACAACAAAATTTACCAAACATACAGGATAAATTAAACTCGAAAATTATCTTCTTCAAAATGATACTTTTGATGACGATGAAATTTAAAAAATAAAGCACAATTTCTCCCATTTTAAATCTCAGTTAAAGATAAGATGGATTGCTTTAATATATCGTTTTAAATTAATTCTAGAAACCATATCCAGTGGCCACAAGATTAATTTGCAGAAGTTCAAAGAATATACAGAAGAAACATCCGAGGTCTACGTGCAATTATATCCATGGTACCCAATGTCGCCTACTATGAACAAGATCTTAATTCATGGTCCGATTGTAATAGAAAACGCTATACTACCAATAGTCCAATTGTCAGAAGAAGCAGCCGAAGCACACAACAAACATTTCCGATCATTCGGTCAAAATTGAGCCCGAAACTTTTCCAGAATTTCTTGTTATGAGGATGTTCCCAACAGATTGCTTTTGAGTTTGGACCCAGTGTTGACGGGTATGAGACCCACGATGAGGAAAAAGTCAAAATCATTCTTAAAAGAGACTTTAGAGACGTTACTGCCAATGGAATTTTCTGAAGTTCTTGATGAAGAGGACTCCGATCATGAAGAAACAGATAATGACATCAATGATTTATCATCAGACGAATAAATCGCACTTTCCTCATGAATTATTAACTAATTTTTTACACAATTATTCAATTATTTTTATCATTTATTCAATTATTTGTTTTTTTCCGATTTCTTTTCTGTAAATATAACTAATGTAATATTATTAATTTTGTTCAATGTACAAGATATGATCATAAAATAACCGGGTGTATTTAGAGGCCTCTGGTGAGCACTGCATTCAGAATATCAAGATGATATATTCATTAATAATAAAAAAATTAAGGTGTTGGTTGCCATTGAAAAAAATTATAATATTTTTAACTGTAACCGAAACCATAAGAGGTGGTACATTCTATATCTATAAAATCGCAAGCGCATATCCCATAATACTTAGATCCAAAATCTCGTCTTGATACTCTAAATGCAGTGCGCCCCAGAAGGCTCTAAATAGGCCAAGAAACTTTATGACCACCCTGTATATAACTATGAAGTTATAAAATAACAATTATTTTTAAGTTATAAAGCAATATTTTCTACAAAAAGTTCATTAATTTACTAACTAATACGTTTAAATTAATTTAAAATCGAAAAATAATTTTGGCCGGCCAGATTCGTCAAATATCCCACTGTGCGGCGTGTGGATTTTTATAAACCTTGAAAAGGCTACTGTGTGAGTTTAAACTTTTAACAGAGTTTGCTAACATTGATATCAGCATATTTTCATGAAACTTATTTAAGAAATGATTTCTTTTACCTTGTGAACATTTCCCATTGATGCACTTTAATCCATCTTTGCATCTTGGGGCCTTGATGTCTCTTAAAGATCCTTCCACAGGCTCCTCACATGGCTCATTTACTTCTGAAATAAACGGAAGGAATTATCTACTGGAAAGAACAGAAATGATTGTCAAGTTGTGTTAAAGATTTCCATTCTTATTTTGTGGGATAATTTCTAGGATTTACAATTACTGCAATGTATTTAATTCATGCTCACGCGATACACACCAAATGCGCGGCGACAATTTAATTTTTGGATCCATTCTGCATTTTGAAAGAGCAAAAGCGTAGTGAATTTCAGAAAAATGATTTTAAGATTACGTAATATTTATAATAAAGAATTATGAAATACAGGGTGTTTCAAAAAGAATCATCCGATTTAAAAAAATCATAACCATTCAGTCCGTTTTGATCGAATAATGAATGGACGAAAATTAAATCGTAAAAGCATGAGGCCCTGAAAATCATACTATAAAGATATTCAGTCACAATGAATATCGCATAAAGGAAAATTTGTAAACAATATTAAAAATTAAAATACATTTTATATACGAAGAAAAAATTCCAATTTGTTTAGAGTATTTCTATCAGCACTTTATGTTTTTATGATTTTGTTTTAAACTCCATATTTTTGATAAAAAAAGGATTTTCTACTTTTCAGTACATTGAAAAAAGCGTCTTTTAGAATCATTTTTATTTTTGTTATTTTAATATGTCCAACGTCCACTGCAATGGCGGCGATTGGGTGGAAAAAGTAGGTGTGGGGCAAAAAATTTATATACATTTGAAAGTACCCGGGAGTAAAAAGGGTAAACAGTAGTCCCGGACAGTATTGCTTTTTTATAATTCCTAGTTTCAGGCAGCTAATATGAAATAAAAATTTAATTTTTCGCATAAAAAGTAGGGGGCGACTTGCTCCCCTAGGCTACTCCCACCCCCCGACTAGCCGAGAATGTTCTTGTGTGCTTGAAGCATTTTGCCCCTTTTATGTCTCGAAGCGCTGATGTTGCATTTCTTTAGATCCTTAACTGTCAGAAAAAAATCAGGTTTCAGGAAGCAATTAGACACGAAAGAGCAGCAATTATCTACCCAAAAGAAGCGATTAAAACAGTAATTTGTCACAAAAAAGAAATTTAAATGATAGGAAGAACAGCTTAATAAATATTCTTGTTTTTTAGGCCCAGAAAGCGCTGTAAATGTAGCGATCGATTTTCTGGTGGATTTTTATGGGATCAACAACAGATTCGAATACCTCAAGCGAGCAAAAATTTTGTTTTATCCTCTAAACTGCCGACGATTCGCTCCCCAGTGCCATCCCCGATCCTACAAAATTCACCTTTATTGTCGTCATTACGGTCATGCCCCTCTCCCCTATTCTAAGGCATTGGCATATTCTAGGCGAACCTCTGTTCAAAGTCATTTTAGTACATTTCAAAGCAACGGGCGTAGTTATACGGCAAGCAACAAATTACAGAGGGAAATATTTTCTAAAGTCTTCCAAGGGTGTATATATAGGTCCATTAAAATGCTGCACCCATAATGGACTAGCGGAAAGATCTTGGCTTCGGGAGCGGAGGATGAAGGTTTGAGACCCGATTCTTCTGAAGATCTGCCCTATATGCTGGCCTGGTGCACGCTAAATCTGCCATTGAGGGTCAAGCGTCCTTCCCTTGTTCTAGAGTGGAAGTGTCGAGAGGAGAGTATCGGCCTAGATAGTGTTCCTTCATCAACGGTTCAGATTCCGATTGGTCTCAAAATAATCCTCATGTAGCTCTAAAACGGGAGGCCCATCTAGTTAAGCAAAAGCACTGTTAAATGCTGTGAAGGAGATCAAATTCCTATGTTTTGATTTTTCTGATCTTGTAATTTTGCTATATTTTTAAGGGCCGTGATGTGCTGACAGCAGAATCTTAGTTTTGTTAATGGAGGGCTCAAGGTTCGAGAAAGAGTTTTACCAAAAATCCGCTGTACAAGTGGGCCTGGTGTACGTTAAATCCTCTGTGGTCCAACATCCTTTCATTGATGTGGAGGGGAAGTTTGAAGAAGAGAGTGCCAGAATTGGTATCACCCTCGTCATCTGACTACGTTTCAAGAGTACGAGAACTGTCTCAAAAGCCCTAGAGTTGCTTCAAAACGAGATGTCAATAACACTAAACTAAACCTGCATCTTTAAAATGTTTATGCAGTATGTCTATAAAATTCATGTACAATCTAAAACAAATGGAATTTTTTATACATACGTCATAGAAAGAATCTTTGAAAAGGATTGGGAAAATCGAATTTTTTTTTAATTTTCAGAAAATAAACTTTAAAATGACTCATTTTTCAGAATCACTGTTGAGCCACGGCTTCAATGGAAGAAAAAATAATTTATGTTCTTTGATTGGCTGAACAATAAACTACCTCTACTCTCCGAAGAAGGTATTGAATTTTGTACAAGAAAGAAGCACCACAAAGGAATTTCGTAACCGAGAGGTTGAGAATATTTAAAGAAGTAAGTCGTAGGCTAGGTTAGGTTAACCTTATTAACGTCCCGTTTTGAAGCAACTCGAGGGTTATTCTGGGACTGACCTCGTAATGTTGAACCGCAGTCAGATGACAAGGACGACACCCGAGAACTAATTGACTAATAATTAAGTTCTGAAAATATTAAAATAGTATATGGTCACCGCGAATACACAAGTGCAAAAAATTTCAAAACTCTAACACACCAGGAAATGAGCACAAAAGC
Organism: Araneus ventricosus; assembly: GCA_013235015.1. Taxonomy (NCBI): domain Eukaryota; kingdom Metazoa; phylum Arthropoda; class Arachnida; order Araneae; family Araneidae; genus Araneus; species Araneus ventricosus. The sequence continues at coordinate 653,130 of BGPR01000310.1, read as the reverse complement.
CATTGCAAAATTCCATCTTTACAGACATGAAACAAGCCCGGTTAAATAAAGGCTAAATAAAAATAAAATTTCTAAAAACAAACAGACAAAAAACTAGGTATATCAAGCTCTCGAATTATTTCTATAGATTGTTTCTATTCGAGTATTGTAAGTTAAAACGAATTCAAACTGCACACAAACGGTGTGGGGAAACCATCTATAAACTAAATAAATGTTGTCCAGAAAGGCTATTAATCCCTCACAATTTATCAGCTCAACACACCTCATTAGATATTTTCGAATTTCAAAGAATATTTGCTCTACAGGGCGTAACGCTTCTGGTTTGTTTGATTTGTTTAGTTCCATTAACTTCATGTTTTGGAAGCTACACAAGGTCTGTATGGTCATGGGCATCGTCATTTTGAATAGTGGTTACATGACGAGGCAATACTCTTATAACAAAAGCATCTAGCAAACATCAATGCATAAAAAATAGATTTAAATTATCTTTTGCTTGTGAGAAAATTTCTGAACTTATTTTAAGGAATTTTGGTACAGAACATTCAACACACACACACAAGGAATTGTCCATTCCTTGTCCATATTGTCCATTTCGGTGCTAGTGAATCGAATTGTTTAGGTCCGGAAGATTTTATAAGATGTAGAAATTGCTTTAAAGTTATGATTTATTTGACCGCCTTTGGATGCTGAAAAATAATTTTCCCATGTTCGTTTTGATTAATATTTGCTCCTCCAATGCAAATAATAGCTTATAAAGATTGAGATATCTTAAGTATATAAATGACTTGAAATTCTTGTTTCTTTAGAATTTAATTAAAAGATATTTCGCCATTACATGCTTGTAAAAAATCTTTTCATAGCTACGCTGTTTTTGTTGCAAATTAGGCTTCTGAGAGAAACTAAGATTTAAAATCAGAATAGTGAATGATATGCGGATATATAATAAAACATTTAACCGTATTCTTTAATACAGGACAGGCCTAAACAATGCAGACACCTGTTTAGCACTTATAACTTTCAGCCTATTATTGAAGAAACATGTATGCTATTTTTCCCCTGAGCCTTTTGTGACGAGGGTTTTATAGCTAACGGAAGATATTTTTGTGAGAAAGCTGCTCCATTTTAGTTGTTCTGTCATCCGAAGCACAAAAGCAATCAGAAAATGTCTATTGAAACCTTCCCTACTGCTCTATAAAAATAAAGTCCATTGAGGAGCAGCATGGTGCGCTGTGTGTCATGTAAAGGGGACAGATCAGAAGAAGTGTTTCCTTGTCAAGACAGTAGGAGAATTTTTGTGAAATGCACGCATTTTCTTTTAACAGCAGGGAACGTGAGGTTCAATAAAATATTGACCTTCTAAGAAACCTATTCCAGGAAATCTGTAGAAATCGCAGTGACAATTCTCATTGCTAAACAATTGAGATTTTCAATATTTTTCTACTCTGAGCAATTCATCCGAAAGATTAAATTTAAAAAATTCCTGTCGGCAAACAGGAAGGTCAAGGTTGATTCCTTTTGTCCGGAGATATTAGGAAACCAAAATCCGAGTTAGTCCTCCCGCCTAGGTATTCGGTGTGAACTGAATCATAGTCGTCGCGTCGTTAATCGGAAACTCAGGGTGGAGTCCTATTAGTCATTACCAGCCACAGCCCAACATCTCCCGCAGGAGGTACGTTCCGTCATCGGAGTGGGAGTCATTCAGCCACACACCATTACTATACCCACTTGGGAACTTATTTAGTCGGCGGCTTCTCATCCACGTACTAGTGATGCCCCCGGGGGATGGAGATATTAGGAAAGGAAATTTCACCCTTCCTGAGCAATTTCATTACTGTCGAATTTATGTGGATGATTAAAGGTGAATAAGAATGCAACTGATGAGAGCATTCCAACAAGGTGTTACAAGTTTAAGTTAAAAAGCAGTCGAGAGAGGTTGAAAATAAAGGTTTTAGCAATTGCAGCTATCAAAAAGCTTTCAACACAAAAGTTGCTCGTTATGAACTTTGAGATAGGTGGTTTTGCTTGTTAAGCGACGAATATGAAATAAGTGAAGGAAAATAAAAGCGCATAAATACGCTCATCTCTTATGTATCATTTCTGTTGTTTATTGCTGTTGTATGCGAGCTTTTCTTGTGTTTTCTTCTACTAAATAATTTTTGAAAACCGTTCAAATTGCGCATGATTAAAAATTTCCTTAAGTTTTTTTGTGGAACAGTTAGACCATGTAATATAAAATATTTTTATCATGAGAACTGTTTTAGCATTAAAATATTTCCCCCTGTTTTATTTGCTTTTATAGTTAATTCAGTAATATTTTTTTCTAATTTTCATTTAAGTGGTCTGAAATTGATTGAATGGACAAGTTTATTAAGTGAAAGAGTCAAGGAAAGGAATAAAATACAGAGAAACTTGGCTAATTTGAATGTTTTAATTCAATTTCAACAGAAATTAGAATTTTTCTGGTTTCTTGATTGTCTATTTGCTATAATGCTAAAATGTGATCTATAATTCGAATTTATTGCAATTATCTGTTTAATAAGATTTTATGTTTATTTATTAATTATGTATTATTTAAATATTAAACGAATATTGTTTAGTAGCTTTAAAGCTGTTGAAAATTACAAAAAAATCTTTACTACCATTTTTATCTTAAAAAATAGTCATTTTCTTTTGATGTGCTCATTTTTCTATTGAGTTTTTCTTAATTAGATTTTCAGACAAACCGAATTTTCATTGTGACTCCATCAGCTTCGAATTAACCATTTTCCATTCTTTGTGTATTTATCCTTTAAATTAATTGAATGATTGATACAACTGAGATTGATTGAATGAATTAAAATGATTTACAGAGCTTAGGAAGGATTTTAGATTTAAAAAATAAAGAAGATAAAAGTGGTCGCTTGCGAATAATGTTTTGCCTAAAAATTCGGAAAAAAACCCCACCGAAAAAAGAAATTCATGAGCTAACTCTTGAAATGACTGAATAGAAGTCAGATTTCAATTATTTTATTTAAATTATTTTCTGTAGAGTTCTGCAATAGGTGCAAAATTTGTAGCTTCAGACAAATAGTATTTCATTAGCATACTATTGAACAAAATTTTCGAGCGAGACGGGATTAACTGCATTTAATATAGTGAAAATACAGTAAAGCACCGTTTATACGTTTCTCAGTTATACGTCTTTTCTATTTATACGTCGCTTCATCAAAGTCCCTATTCATTCATAGCCGTTTTAATGATAAAGTACTTCGTTTATACGACGCAAAGCTTCTGATATACTTCATTTGCCGCCTTTCTAAATTTCGCAAATTTTCTGCTTCCGTCATTATTTCTCCGCTTTTATTACTTAAAAAATTTTCAATTAAAGATTTTTTAAAACTATTATTAAGATTTTTTATTAAACGCCTACTTGCATGGACATAAGTCGTATAAATTTGGAAATGTATCATTAGTACATAAGATATGCAATGAAGGATGATTTTCCTTACTTTTATGATAAATATTAAATTATAAAATTTAATTCGGATAGTACTAGTATAATACTACGTAATAATATACTATTACTATCCTAAAAATCTTCAAATTTATTTCTTTTAAACGAATTTGCATCAGCAGCATTCAGTTTGTAATATTCAAAGTTGTTTATTAAAATTTCGATTGCACATCTCTTCATTTATACGTCGTTTTACATCAGTCTCATGACGTAGAAAGACATGGAAACGGTGGTTTACTGTATATAAATACGTGGTGGAATTTCTAAACTCAAAAACATCTAGTATTTATTAATAACCGGAATTTTACGTTATTAAGATTTCTTAATCAGCATCTTAGAACAATTTAAAAATCAAAGCTATTATTAACCCATTAACACCGAGATTAAGTTAAATCATAAATTTGGGTTAAATCCTATTAAATCATGTTTAAAACACCACAATTAAAATTACTGTAAAGTAAAATTAAATTCCGAAAAATATTTTTTTTTGAAATTATTTTCAGAAGAAGAATCAAAAATTCCACTGAAAATAATAAAATATCAAAAAATAATATTAATTTCGAATTCTTTGCATTACCTCGAAAATAAATAAAAAATAAATCAAAGGAGAAAAAATCAAAATGATGACACTTTGACTTCAAAATCTAGCTAATTAGTAATACATGCTAGTGAACATTGTTTAGGAGTTTACTCACACATTGAATGAGGAATACGCATTGACTTGTTAGACAAAGCAAAAACAAACAAACAATGGAATGCGATCGGTTTAGCCACGGAAGTGAAACTGTAACTGTCCTCAAATGAGGATGCTGAGCGTTAATGATTTAAGATAACTAAACTTACCTAGGAATCTAATGCATGCATCACAGCATCCACAATATGAGGCATTTCGTATAATTCGGCCCTTGGAGCAATCCGTGGTGCTTTCACAGGACACAATCTTACAGAAATCATCACAGTGAAATTTTTTCAAAGCAGAAACCGAAAGTGTTGCACAATAATTGGTCCATATACTAAAAACACATATAACAAAAGTGCTTGTCAAAATTATAGTATCAAATGAAACAAATCTAGCCATTTTCCGAGATGATTAATGTTCATGTTATGTCGCTTGATTTATAACTGCTTAAAATTTCGATCGCATAGTTTCCAATGAATGCCTTTTATCTCCCTTATCTCACTTATCTGCCTGTTTCCCTTTAAATAAAGATCATATCACTTACTTTCTTTTTCGAAGTTCTTTTGTAGTCAATGTCTGTGTTTAGATGCATTTTATTTATCAGGTATGGCCAGATAGGGTTGAGCTTGTCAGTTGCTTTATTTATGTTGTAATTGACAGTTTCATTCTCGCTATTGAAAGCTTTCTGTTTTAAATGATTATTTTTGTGTCAGTGGGAATAAAAATTGAAACTCTTTTCATCAACCAATGTTAGAATGAAGTGTTTTATTTAGAAAACATTACAATTACCTATTTAACAGTTTTTTACCCACCTATTTAACACTTAACTAAAATTTTTTTTAAAAACACGCTTTAGTTAGTATAGTAAAAAGTTGAAGATTATTTTATTAAAAAAATAAAGAAGCCAAAACAAAATCGTAAAAATGCGAGGCACTGTTGGAAATACTCTAAGTAAATTGGAAATTTAATCGCATTTATAAAATATTTTAGTTTTTTATTAATGTTCAGGAACGTTTTTCTTGTGATAGTCTTTGTGGCTTACCTTCTTTATAATCTTTAATTATATTTTTTGAAATTTTCAATAAAAAACAGTATGCAACACTTCGAATACAACGAAAGTACAGTAAAACTTCAGAATAAAAAGTACAGCTCATATCTAATGTGTTCAATTTTTTTTAAAGTTGAGGAATATTTTTATTGCTTTTTTCTGTACGGCAATAGAGAAATAAATTCGAATTACAGACGATGTTTTAACATTACGGTAATAGAAAATTCAAGAGCCCAGAGGAAAAATTCCAATTACCTACGAATTCGAATAAAAAACATTGGATTAGCGAAATCCCGCTGTAAAAAGAAAATGTTCATAGGAAATAGATGTGGTGTCCTCTGGATAAAATGCAACGAAATTTGAGATCAATAGTTCTCTTTAGCAGAAAATTGGCTTGTCAGTAGAATCTAAGACTGTCAATATATAAGGGAAAGATACACGTTTGAGCAAATGGAAATCTTTGTGAAGATTTGATGTTTGAGGATCATAGATGAATATTTACTTCAAAAAGTATGAAGACAGAGGAAGTATTGAAGAAGACACATCAAAGAAATTTTTCTGTCTCTTTTTCCACCAAAAGAAATTTTTACATTCTGGGGAAATTATTTCTTACTCAGATGAGAAAACGAAAATTAGTTATACAATGGAGTGGAACATGGTTTATTCGAACGTTTTTAATTCGAATTAGTTGGTAATTATAATTTTTCTAGTCCCTTTCATTTCCGATTTACATGATATTAAAATCTCGTCTATAATTCGAATTTCTTTTGACTTATTTGAAGTCAAAACTAAAAACTGTACAAAAGTGTTTTCATTAGTTAAATACTTTTGTATCTTGTGTCCTCAGTACCTTAGTGAAATATTTGAATTAATATTCCTCCGAGTTCACTTATTTTTTCCTCAGTTTTTTAAAGTCACGCCTTGTATTTGAATTCTATAGTTTCTGATGGCTTAGATGTTTTTTTATTAAAAGTATTCTCTCTTTCTTCTGAAAACAAGAGTTTATATTTTAGCTTTAATCTTAACTGAAATCACGCCTCTCTCTAGCGAAAAAATATCCATTAAACTCTCCCCCAGACAATTCGATTGTCACATCTAACACCCTACTCATATGTTATGATTAAATAAAGATAAAAAAACACAACAAATGGGCCCGTTACCTCGATTAGATCGAGTTTGTGGTGCGAAAAGCCCTAACTCAGTTAGAACTGGCAGTTGCGTAGCATTGATTTTGACTGGTGCGCAGTAGATGACTGCGACTCCCTCGACTTGTTTACGTCACTAGTAAGTAACACTTTCGTGTGGTTTCACTACTGAGCTCCTCTGCATCGGAGAGAAGCACATTTTCATCTTATCGCAAAAACTCATCTCCATTTGCAAACGCTTCAAAAAGGTGAGTTTTTTGAAGACTGTCTTCTTCTTGTTTTAAACTGTCAGTCTTTAATTTGTCAAGAAGTTATCTTTACTACTGCAATGCAGTCTCACTGAACTGCGTAGATGTATTCAGGTAGAAGAAAAATGGTACAGTGTATATCTTAACTATTTTACAATATGGTACAAGAAGGTTACTTGAGATTTTTTTTCTGATGTCGAGATTTTTTCATGTCGAACTCAAAGATGGTATTTAGTGATTAATTGGAAAGTTGTCGTGACTATAATTTAGGTTTTACGTCTTTCTTAAGTTACTTGTCATTTATTCTGTACAAAAAATGTTTACATACATTAATAGTCCTTTGTTCTTTTAGGTTACAAGATGATACGCTGTATTTTATTCTTAGCAGTTTTGGCTTTACTATCTCCGCCGAGTTTGTTATCTCCAGTTCCTAATGGTAAGTTCAGATTTGAAAAATACTAATATCAGAAAAGTAGAAAATTATGACCATTTGTATTACTTGTAAGAACAGTAAAATAAAAAAAATACTCAAATAAAATATTTTTTGGAAATATTAATGGAATGCTTTAATTTTTTTAGGCGAAAAACAAATTTCTGCTTTTTTGTTATCTGTGTGTTTATTGAACGAGAAGGAAAACACAGTAAATTTTAATATCTAAGTAGAAAGAAAATTTCTTCTCATATACGCATATATCTGAATGAATTCTATCTTGAATATTAGTTCTGTTTTTTTACAAGGCTATTTAAGTTTTATAAAATATTCTATTAATTGTAGACACTCGCCATTTCTTTGTTAACTTGACATTTTTTGTATTTCCTTCTCTGTTTTGTACCGAAATTCTTAGAGATTCATTATTCTTGAAATTAAAAGGTATAATTCCTTTTTTTAAAGAAACAACCAGTGCAGAATCTGCGATTTGCTTGTTTTCATACATTATGTTTGACACTTTTTAAGTTATTACTTTCAACAACTTACAATTTTAGTTTCAGAGGTAAATGTTTAGTGCTTTCTGTTTTATGTGATTTTCATCATTAACATTGATTTATGAATCTATTAGTTAAAAGAATACGTTTATAAATATCAGAATGATAAATAATATTCTCTAAGTAGAGTTTAAGCTTTTTGTATTAAAAGTACTTTTACTACCCTTCTCTAAAATTCAAAGAAAGTTTCTTTCTCGAGAAGTTGAATATGAAGCTTACAGACTGTCATATTATACAGTCAAATAGCTCATAATGATGCATATTTGTTCATGTAGTGACCAAGTCATGATAATGCAATAATGCGAATGTAATTCAAAGCTATGGATATCTATTTTAAATGTCACACTTTATTTATAGTAATAAACTAAGTTACTTAAATATCTATAAAATATTGTTGTCTGAAATTCATTTTGAAATTACTGTTTAATGTATCTTATATTAATTAATATGTTTTATTTTTTATTTAAAAATTTCTTTTGTCCTTTCTATGAAGTTCCAGAAAAAAACTTTTACATGCGTAGTTGGAGAAAGAGTCCCTTCGTGTTAAGACGAATAAAGTAAATTTTCTTATTAAAATAAGTCAAGCACATAGCGATGACATGTATTTACATAGTTAATGGAACAATAAAGGTTAATTATTTCCGCTAAACATGTGTACTTTTTGTACTTCTTTCAATTCAGTCCTTATAATTGCGTAGGAATGACTTAACCTTTTTCGTTTTAATCTTTTGTCGAGCTTTCGCAGCCTATTCTTTTTAACAAATGCAGTAAAATATTGAAGCATGTTTAGCTATTCCTTCCTTTAAATGATTTTTAATTACTTACTATTCAGTTGTTCATACAGTATGTTAACATATGGTGCAATAATATAATTCTCCATATTAGGGCCTCAGTTGGTTATATTTTCCTTAAATTTTTAGGAATACTTTTAAGCAACTCTACAATAAATTTGCGCCTAATGACCTTTTATTTGTTTCAAAAAGAAAAGAAAATTTTCAAAGTAATTTAAGAAGTTACATTCGTCTGCATTATTGAATACCTAACAAATTAAAAAAATAAAATTTTTCCACTGTATTTTATTTATTAAGTATTTAAACTATTCCTTAGGCTTTTACGATATTTACAGCTCTTCTCAATATCTTATAAGTATAGTAAGACAAAATGTATCATGAATAGAAACATATTTATAAGTATATGTGATAAAAGCAGTCCTGATTTCTGATATCTATCATTAATTTCTTATCTTAGTTCTCGTAAATTCAAACTAGAATTTGGAAACTTTCCAAAAAAAATGAGTTAATTAAAGGAGAGTAGCATTAAATAATGTAACTTCAATAGTTTTCATCATGAATTTTATGATGAGAGAATGCAGAAATAATAAATTATGCCCTTTTGATTAGTATTGAATCTTATGGAGTAGAGTGAAACTTGGCTAATTCGAAGCTGAAGGGACCACAATAAAAATACGAATTAAAATTAAAATGATTAGTCTCTTCGTAACTTAAATTTAAAAATGAGTATAGTTAGAGATAGCAACAACTTTTAAGTTTAAAATGACAATAAAGACTTATTTTAATATTTAATAGTTTTATTAAACAATACATAATTATTAAGTAAATAGTAATAAATAAAGTGATAATAATAATAGCTTTTATAGATCAGGAATTTTAAAAATAATAATTTCCGTAATTAAGAAATTTTGATAAATACAATAAACAATATACAGCACTTTGAATACAAGAATTTTACGATAAACTTCTTTGTAGATGTGAAAACTTATTTAACTAATGAAAACAATTCAGAAATAGAAACTTTTTTTTACAATTTATAGTTTTAACTTCGAATTAAACAAAATAAATTAGAATTGCTGACGATATAGTATTAACATTATGTTAATAGGAAATTCAAGGGACCAGAAAAAAATTCGAATTACCGACGAATTCGAATTAAAAACTTTCGGTTAAGCCGATTTCCACCGTAATAATCTAAAGACTTTTTGTAACACTGATCGCAAAATGTGAATATGCTTGTGATTTAGTATAGCAATGAGAACAGTAATTCAGTGGAGGTGTTCTACTTGACTTAGCTCGAAGCTGCTTCTATTGCCAGCTTGTGATGTGTGCAGATACTTTTGCAACCAAAGAAACCATCTGGAGCTCTGAAAGGCGACGCTGCATTTTTTGGAAGGAATATTAGATAAAGCGAAAAATTTCGATTCTAAAAAGTATCTGTCCCAAACTGTTCGGGTATTCGAATTTCTAGCGTATTTAATTATATGAATGAAATTAATAGCGTATTTAATAATATGAATGAAATTGTTGAAATGCTCCAGAAATATTCTCTCTTATTAGTTATGTATATATTTAAAGACAAATTCTCTTTTAGATTTGTCCTAGATGTTAAGCAAGTGTTATTTAAATAACATTTTGGGTTAAAGAAACTGAGAGAAATTATTTTGTTTTGGGTTAGTCAGTTATATTAATGTCTCGTTTTGAAACAACACGATGGTTTTTATTGGGAAGACATCGCAATTTTGATTAGCGGTTAGATGACGAGGGCGGCTGCTGGCACTCCTACTCCAAATTTTCATGCCACATCAATGAGAGAGCGATTGACCCTCGACGTCAGACTTAGTTCGCACGAGGCCCACATACACGGCGGATCTTTGTCAATACGGGTATCGAGCCTGTGACCCTTGGGTTCTGAAATCGAGACCTCACCACCAACCCACAACGGCCCCTCTTCTTTGCTGAAGGAATGCGCGAAGAATTATTTTTACTAAAATAATGTTACTCTTTAGAAATTAATCAGTTGATTTTCTTGAGCCTTATGAGCGAAACTCAACATTTTAAAACAATGTCAATTATTCCTGGTTAAAATTTAGTTATAAACTCTTTTAAGAATCATCTTCAATTTTGTTTAAAAAATCACCTCCTTTTTTAACCATACAAGAAGGAGTTTTCCCGTAATGGCTGACTGACTCTATACCCTAGCAAAATTTGTATTACAGTATTTTGATTGTATAAAAGCGTTTTGTAATTTTTTACCATTTTTTTGAAAATTATTTATAATTTAAATTTTACTTTTTTATTTTACTTGCGAGATACTGAAACCAATTATGTTAAAGATTACGCGCAATTTAATATTTTGTTATTCCAATTTGACTTAATATTTGTTGCTTACAAACTACTTTATAGAGATTAAATGAAAATCAATAAAAAATATTTAGTTTTGGAAGTTGGAGAAGGGAAAGAGGGGCCCTGTAGCCTATATTGCCTATAGGCGCAATTAAGGCTTAATCCGGACCTTCTATAAATTCGATGTATTTTTAAGCCCAAACTGCCTGGTTTTATATTGTTGTAGAACTTTTAGGATCTTCTCTATTGTAAGAATTCTGCAGAATTTTTTACAAATATTTCGAAAATTTCAGATTGGTCTGAAAATTCCTGTTTAAAATATATTGCAGAATGATCTAGATGATCTAGAAGGCTCCAAAATGTTATAGAAGGACTTCTAAGAAGTTTCACAAATTTCAAAACGTAGCAGTATTTGAAAATATTCTAAAATATTCCCAGATGCTCTAGAATTCTCTAAAAACTTCTAGAATAACCCAAAATGATAGAGAATCTCCTAGAACCTGTAGAATTATCTGAATTTTCAAAAATTAATATAATTTTGTATAATGTTCTGGATTGTTCTGGATTGCTGCAATAATTCGAGTAATATTCGAGAATGATCTAGAATGATCCAAAGTATTCTAGAAACCTCTAAGAAGTTTTACAGATATCTAAAATGTAATAGCGTTCGAAAATATTCTAGAACATTCCCAAAAAGTCCAGATTTTTAACCTTTTATATTGATTTAAGGTTCTCACCTCTCCCCCTTCCATCAGTTGTTGCGGTAAGAATATCTAACATCCACAATATTTTTGCTCAGCTAGTAAGTTATAATTGAACCAAAGTTTGGTTGAAATTTGTCTAACGCGGAACAAACATAAAGTGACTTTTAATAATATTAAGATTGGAGAATCACTTTTTATTCAACATATGTTATTTTAATTTTACTACATTTACTTTAATAACAGCAAATATAAAAAATAACTTAAACTAATAAGTTTTACGAAATATCAAATTATGGAGCTTTAACCTCGTAAATCGAAATGTACTTGATTCCTGTAACTTTTATTTGCCGTCTTCATGTAATTGGAAACATTGCGTGGGCACCACTTGTGTTGAAAAAAAGAAGGAAAAAAAGTTTGCGTGCTTTTTCCATTAATGACATTTCGTATCAGATCAGCTGACGATGTAAACAATTTTTCCCATACATATTATTTGAAATATTGCTTAGGTGCTTACCATTCAGGGGGAAAATTGCATGCTATTTTTTCATTGATGACGATTTGGACTAGATCAATCTGAAGACAAAAACAGTATATAACACATGTTATTTGAAATGTTGCTTAGATACCACTCATAAGAGAAAAAAAAAAGAACCACCGACAGCACAAATTCCCATGCTTTTTTCATTAATGACAGTTCGGATTAGATAAAGAATAGTTGATTTCTGCAGACTACTTGGGTTTCATTGGCGCAGAGGTTATTGGCCCGGTATATCCCAAGATAATGCGGAAATAATTGCGTTTGAGGTAATGAAACCAGAAGCTAATATCCATTCTCTTCGACTGAATGTATCTTATGGGAATAAGGAAGCTATGCTTCCTTATCGATTGGCTATACGCCCTGAAAGCAGTCTTTTCTGCAACAGGAGTAAATGTTTGGAAAACATTAATGTTGTTTGAAAATGGGCTTCGCTTCTCCTGAAAGAATTGATTTCATAATCGATTCGTATGCTATTAGCAGAATGTGCTTCAAAAGCTCTAGCTTTTGAGATTTGACTGCACGCATGTTCCCAAGTTTTAGGAAAGCTAATGATCCAGCAAATGTGTTTTTATTTGAAGTAATGTCATTAACAAATATTTTTACAGTACTAATTTCAGTTATTTCAGATATTTTGCATATAATTAGAGGAGTGAGAAATTTTTGTGTTTTCGCTTTTCTCAAAGCTTGTCAATTCATGTATCTTTAGTGTTTGCAACAATAGTCTTTATTTAAATGAATATTTCTGCTCATAAAATAAGCAATGGAAAAGATATCACCGCCTGTAAATTTAAAAAGATCCGTAAGAATATTTTGACATTTGGAACGCAGATTTGTGAGTACTGTGTAAACACATTATTTAAGTTTTTGTTTGTTTCATGTTTGGAGGTTTCTCTGGTGAATTCGGAAAAATGATATTTCGGATCGGAAAATCTATCTATTCTATCGGAAAAATGATATTTTGTTCGCATTAAAATTTATAAATTTAACTTTGATCAGATTTTTATTTGATCAGTTTTTCCTATTTGGTGGATTTAAAATCGAAAACCTACTTATCTAGCTATTTAAACATAGTAGAATGGAACTTGGCTAATTCGAAGCTGGCGGGACCACAGTGAAATTCTGATTTATTCAAAAATTCGAATTAAGAAAGACTTGGTATAAAAATGAGTACAGCAATTAAAAACAAACGTGTTAAACTAAAAATGACATAATACATAAAAATACTGCCATGTGGAGACATTAATAAATTAAGCCTTCTTTAGAAAACAACGATTTATTTACACAGTCAAAACACAAATTAAATTTTTGAATCTGATGGCGAATGATCTCGTTCACGAGAGTGATATCTCGTTCACAAAAGTACTCACGTTCACAACAGCTGAGTTGTTTATCCGCAGAAATACTAATAATATTAATATAATGCTACTAATGGAATACATAATTATTAATAATATATAGTATAAATTAATAGATATACATGACATAATAATATAATACATAATAATACTACAGTAGAGTCGCGGTTATCCGAGTTGATGTGGACAAAGCTCACCTCGGATAAGAAAAACTCGGTTAAACGGGATTTACATAAATGGTCACTAATTAAAGAGATGAAATATAAATTTACACACAATTTATTAATTTTTATGGTATACTTAAGTCCTTATGATGAACACTGTAAATTCTTGTAGTATAAAAACAGGGAATGAAATTGTTCATTTGAAAAAGTCCTTGATATTTTTTTGTTTGTGGGATGATAAAAGTTTCTTTGCTGCAATGTTACGCCATTTTGTTATCGTCATCAGAATTATAGGTGTAGCCTCTTCTTGCTGCTCAATGTATTCAATAGTTTGTTCAATCGAACTTAGACCTTCAGAATGACCCCTTTTCATATGAGCATGCTCTGCGTGACACTGGAATTCCATCAATCACTCAATACAAACCCGCTTGTTCAGTACTGACACTCCTCTATACATTGTTAAATTGAAAGAGAGATAATTTACACCACTGGTCGAGTTTGACCTTTAGGATAAGAAACTGTCATTGTCAATGACGTGTAAGTTGAAGGTGAAAAAAAGTAATTAAAACTCTGATTTTCTGGTCAGAATGGGAAAAAAGGATATATATATATATATATATATATATAAACTCAAATAACATTTTCATCATATACACCTATTAAACCCTCATTTAAAATTAAATATAAAAAACAATATAACCTAATATTATTCACACAATAAAATACAAAAAGATAATAAGATTATCTCTCTCTCTCTATATATATTTGGTGACTCGGTTAAAGCAAAATTCTGTTAAGCGGGTCTCGGATAATCGCGACTCTACTGTAATAATATTAATATAATTTGTAATACTAATATAATACATAATATATATTAATAATACTTACATAATACATATTAATAATACTAACATAATACATAATAATATATTAATTAATAACATAATAATTTCATTGCATAATATAAAATCAATGATACATAAAATGAAATTTGATTAGCAATGCATAATATTATAAAAAATGCACGAGTTCAGTAAGAAAAAACGACACTTTTAAACTAAAAATGACAGTAAAGGTTTATTTTTAATATGTAATAGTTTTAATAAATAATTCAATAAGTAACAGCAAGTATTTTAGAACTTGACGAATTCGAACAGTTTATAAAATTCTAATCACATGAATTGCTGAAAAGTTTCATCACAATATTCTGAGCACAGTATTCGACTTTAAATGACAGAACACTGTTTTTTTCAATCAATATTTTCCGTTAGATAGGGTTCGCGTATGCTAGAAAACGTAATGCACGTAAGGAGACGCCATTTTAACCTATAAAACAGCAGCCTTTGCATTCTCATTTTGAATTTATTAAGTATAAGTGAATATAGTATAGCACAAGTCGGGATACCCCCACGCTTCCTAGGCATCAGAATTAATTGAAGAACGGCCGCCACGAAAGCTCCAATGTTGAGGTCGGAGTCTTAATAGCCATCATCGGCCACGGCCCAACCCCTCCCGAAGGAAATACGTACCGTCATCGGAGTGGGTTAACTCAACTCACACCATTACTATGCTCACCACTGAAGCGAGAACCCGCTAACTTATCCTGCGACTTCTCATCCTTGTACTCGTGGTGCCCCCGGTGGGATATGCGAATATAGAAAAATGCTTTCGTGTAGTTATGATACGAATTGAAAGGCTGGTAAAAATTCTTGATTTGCATTAATGTATTGTTGATGTCGCAAACGCATTTTTGTCTGTTATTTATAATTGAAAATAAACATCAAGCACTCTAAAAATCCGTTTGATGAAGGAATGTTCATCTCTTTATGAGTGTTAATGTCAGAGAAGAGCTCATACACGTTAAGTAAAGATCAGAGAAAATATTTGAGTTCTGCATTGGTTTCATGTTGTTTCCAAAACTCGCGAATGTCATTAAGTCTTCCAGCGAGCTTGAGTTGCTTGATGTGATGTTACATTCAGCTTTACAATCCATTTTGCAACTGGTTCAGTGTCAGTATTATTCCGTCTGTTCTAGGAATTCATCCAATATATAATGTCTAAAGCTCGAAAGTTTTTAATTCAATTTACATGAGCAATCCCGCATAACTGAAAAATCAACCCTGTATTTGAAATTTGGCACGTATATTGAATATTTTATTTGTTTTATGATGAGGCTTACATCAAAACGATTTCAATATCTGTAAAAAATATCTGAATAAATCCGTTGTCTTAAGTCACTAACTTCATCACAATGTTCGGTTTGAAAGGCAAATTTATTTTGCCATAAATGAGAAATTACATATTCGCTTAATTATCGCTTGAGTTTTAAAATTGCATATTGATTCTCTGTCTTCTTTTGAAAATGGAATTTCAAACTTTTTATTTAACATTTTGTGGCTGAGTAGTAAGTTTTTAAGTAAGTTTTCTAATTTAATTTTAAACGATTTTACCCCGCTGGTGTGGTGTGGAAGTTAAGAGAGAGTGGTGCCAATTCAAGTGTCGTCCTCGTCATCTGACCGTGGTTCAAAATTACGCTGTCCTTCCAAAAAAGCACTTGTGTTACTTCAAAACAGGTCGTTAATATGACTAAACTAAACAAAACGCTTTTACTTAACTTCAAATGTTTCAAGTTTGTAAGGTCTGAATTTTGTAATCGATTTTTTTACTCACTTCCTGATGCATTAGAAATTTGAAATTTTGTACAGTTACTGGTTTTCAAAGACAATAAAATATTTTAATGATTTTAGATATCTTAATTATCAATTAATATATTAATTTAACAAAATATTGATTTCATTGACTTGGCGCCATTTAGAATTGAAATTGAGAAATATTAACTTTTAGATTTCGTAATATTTATAATCATGAATCATGAAATTTATTAAAAACTAAAAAGTAGAAAATAATAAACATAAAAAAAGTTTTTATGCATTAGTGTAGTAAAAAATAGGAAAATGATATTTTTAAAATCGAAAATCAAGCAATATTGTAATGTAATTAAGACACAATGAATATCATAAGAAAGAAATTCCGGGACAATTATTAAAAGTTAAAATATATTATAAATGTAATTAAAATTCTGACTTTAAATTAATTAAATTAAATTAAATCTGAAATTAATTAAAGTAAAAAATGAAGAATACTATAAGAATTAAAATATTTATTCTTAGAATATTGCTAATGCGAATTAGGATATTTATTTTTCTAGTAGAATATTAAATATGCAGATTATATACGAATTAGAATATTTATTTTTAGACATAAAGAATATTGAGAGAAGGTAATTTTCCTCAAGATGAAATTTTATATAAATGTTTAGAATATAGATGTAAGATTTTAAAAAAATCTGACCGATTTGGTACAGTGGCTTGCGCCGGAAGTTGCAATGCCAGTGTGACCGGGCTCAGGTCATGGTTGAGGCTTGGGTGCTTTATAAAAGTTCGACCTTTGATGTTGGATTCCTCGGAGAAGGAAGGCGGTTCTACTTGTATTATGACTTAGTGAATATATTAAAGACTAAGAAACAAAAACAGCGTTATCAGTGTGTTAAAAAGGAAAAATATTTTTTATAAAATCAAAAATCTGGAAATCAATCAAAACAAAAAGCGTAAGGCGCTGAAAACAATGGAGGAGGACAAAAAGCCACAACGAATAATTATATAAACATTAATATATTTTATAAATTTGATTGCAATTTCAATTTACTAAGGGCATTTCTATCTGCGCCCCACGTTTTTGCGACTTTTGTTTCGAACTCAAGATTTTTGATTAAAAAGCCCTTTTTTTTACCTGACTGTTTGTTATATTTGTTATTAATTCATTATTTTTTTGGTAATTCCAATAGATTAAATCGCGAGTTTTTCCGATTTAAGCCGACGTCATTTTAAAAATATTTTTCATCTGTCAAAGATGGACTTAATTAAAAACATGGTATCTTAAATTTTGTCGATGTGTGGAACGTTGTGTGGTCTTAGTTTACTTTAATAATGAAATAAAAAAATAAAATAAAATAAAAATATTTGATGAAACTGCAATGCAACTTCTATGAGTTACTAACGCTAGCGCCACTATCTGATAAAATCTGAAAAATTCAATTTTTAAAAATTCGTCTCCATTATTTTCACATTAACCAAGAACAACAAGATGTTGGATATTGTTCCATATAATGCAATTAGGGGACTGCTACGTTTCGTTTGAATTTACATAATCATTTAATGTGATGTATTTTTTCTCTGTTGCTCTTTTTATAGGCAAGATATGAAGCTGAGAGGGCAGGAGTGGCGTTAGAGTTTGCCCGACAGGGGGCACGACCTGCTATACGGGGGGACAGGTGTAATGAAAATTGTCTGAAATTTTTGCCAGATCTTAATTTATCTACTAGTTGAATACCCCGGTGCATGAACGGGGTACAAAAATTATCCCCGACAGGGGGGCCCTGACCCCCCGGTCCCCCCACTAGCACCATCCCTGTGAGAGCGAAGCATTTTCACACCACATTTTTTGCCGAATAATTGTAAATGACTTTTTTCAAAAAAGGCTTTTCTATAGGGGAAACTAGGGATAATTGACCCTATGTGATTTTCTCAGATTGTGAGATAATTGATAATTTGTGTGGTCCATTTTTATTTGACTTTTGGTCATATGGTCTATTAGAGGGGAATTTCATTCCAATTTGAAAAGTTATCGTAATGGTGTGTCGATAAATATATTTTGGGGGTCCAAAAGTAAATTTTCACTTTTTCATTCCTCAGTAGATAGGAAGTTTACTATTAAAGATATAATGTATTAAAACATTTCTGAGTTTTAAGTATATTTCTAGCTATAATTTTATATACGATGTTATACAGTATCTTAATTCTAAATGGTTTAATTTTTAAATTATTTAGAAAAAGTCAAGTTAGGGTTACTTGACCCTAAAAAGTTAGGGATACTTGGCCCTATCAAAAGCTATTGCAGCCTCGATGTCGTAGCCAACCAAAGCACATTGTGTGGTTGGATCAATTTTCTTGTGCGGTTGAGTTTGTTGGCAATATGGCAACTCAAATATATAGAATAAGGTTTTAAAAATGGTTTGTAAGTAATTATCTAATGAATAAAATTTCTTTTTAATGTGATAATTTCAGATAATGCAAATAATTATTTTAGTAAGAATTTTAAAAAGAATTGAAATTTATTTATTGTCTTATTTCTTCGATAGAGGAAGAAAGATTATTTATTTCTTTATTATTTTAATAAAAATATTTTGCTCGAACTATTTGTCATGGTTTGGTTTTATTTAACGTTTCACCATTTCTGCTGAGTTTGTCTTTCTTTGTTGATTTAAAAATTTCTCCAAAAATATATCTTTATTCTTTAGCTTTGATTTTCTTTAAATATTATAAGAACCGAGTAAGTCTATTAAGCTTCTCAATTTCTTGTTTTGTACAACATTTTTTAGATCCTTTGTTTTTCATTTTGATGCTATTCTGTTTGTTTGTTTTTTTCCTAATTTTCCCAAAACCAGCAATTTTTCAACATGCTAATGACACTGCTAGGTTCACAGTTCTACTGCTGTAATTTTTATCATGCAATTAAAACAATATTTTAATTCTTTACTAAATTTTGAATGCATTTAATTTAATAAACAGATTTAATTTAATGACTAGAATAATTTAATTTATTAACTAGACTTTATTACTAACAACTACGTTTTATAGATGCCATATTATTTAATTTTTTATTAGTTTCATTAATATTTTTCAATAATAACACCTTTTATAATTTAGTAGTTTTAACCTAATATCTGAATTTCGAGTACTTACAAATTATCAAAAGAATTGAAATACTCTTTGCCGGTAGGGTCGAATATTCCTACATATAGAGTCAAGTATCACTACCTTACGGTCAAGTATCCCTACCTTAGGGTCAAGTATTCCTAGCTTAGGGTGAATTATCCCTAAGGTGAGGGATACTTGACCCTAGGTGATTTCATGAAATATATTTATTTTATGATTTAATGAAATATTAATTTATCATAAGTACATTTATCATTCTTAAAAACAAATCCTTTTATGATGAAAAAATCCCAATATTCAATAAATATAAGAAAAAGTAAAAGTAGGGTCCAGTACCCATAGTTTCCCCTATCTGCTATTATCTGTATTTGATTACTTTTTGAATTTAAAAGCAACTAAAACTTCTTGAAAGGTAAGACTTTTTGAGGATGCTTAGCAAAAGTAATAAGCTAGAAGCAAACTGCCTGGGTTGAAACAATTTGGCAGTATACAGGGTGTCTCAAAAAAGTGGAACACGCATTTATTTTCTTAAATATTGCATCTAGACTTATACTTCCAATTAAAAAGTTTCATCAAACAAGGTAAGAATTTGTGCGAAAACACTTTGGCTTCTCTGGAAGTTAAATATAAAAAGTTAAAAAAATTAAATTTTTATACATTCCCCGTAGAGCAAAAGTGTCAATAAGTGAAATGTTTCTCTTACACTCATCTATGTATGAACTAAGTTTCACGATTCTATCCGAAAAACTTACAGAGATATGTTAATTTATAAATTTCAAGGGGCTGCTCACAAATTTATATGGATATGTTTATTCCAGAAATGAAAATTTATTCAACTTAGAAAAACAGCGAAATGCAAATATTTATCAAGTACATCAGCCAATCATCATGGATTGAAACAAATTTGTCAAGTGCGCATACTGTTACTCAGTTTCATTGGCAGATAGTTGCTTAGACTATCGACTTGATAAAGAATGGAAGGACAGACTTGAGAAAATGAACATTACTTTTCATTTCCCTAAAGTATATGTCTATTATCAATATTTAAGGAAATAAGCGCTTGTTCCACTTTTTTGGGCACCCCGTATATACATGTTCTTATTAATTTTTTTGCCAACGTGTTTAAGAAATTAAGATTCAATTAGTAGTAAGGCGATTCTTAAGTCATGAAGGGTATGACGAGTTTTTAGTATCGTAGAAATAGTGGTAATATTCTTTCTAAATGGTTCCTTTCTGAAAAAATTATCATATTGCTTGTGTTTTCCTGGAGAAAAAAAGAAAAGCTGTTATCGATTGGGGCAAAAAGTTCTGTTGGATTACTATACTTAGATTAAATTTATAAAGTAGAAAATTAATAGATTAAGATTATAAATGGTTTGATTGAAAGCTACTAAAACGCTGAATATATATCATGGGAGAATACCTCTCCAACATGTTTCATTTTCTTCACACAACGGCAAAAACATTTTAGAGTTGTGCAGTGCGAAAATTGCATGACGCTAGTTATGAACATTTTACTTCAATTTAACATGTATAAATTCAAAATGACTTTCTTTCAAAACAATTACTATTTTTTTTCAAGTGCTTACATTTCTTTTTCATCTTTTCAGGAGAAGAAAATGCTCAGCAAGTAAGTTTATTTTCCTTTATTATTTAAGCTTCATTGTAAAGTCTGTAAAACGCATCATTATGATGCAAATATTATTTTGTCGTTATTGTTCTTTTTAAAGATATAGTCTTTATTCAGTTTAATTATGCCTTAAGGAACTTTTCTGAAAATTTTTTACTACCTAAAGAAATAATTTTCTTGAATAACTGTTTTCAAGCATAAAACAAGCAATTTTATGTAATTCAGGATCCAGGATGAGCATTGTCTCAAGTAACTTCAGCCAGAAAAACAGATGAATAAGGAACTGAAAAATTATTTTTTTAATAATAAAAAAATCTTTGAAAATTTTATTTTACAACTTTGAATTCAGAAAAAAAGCATAAAAATTTAAACGATGAAATATTATATCTCCCTCAGTTAGCGAGAAAATACAATGGAGTTTGACTAACTCGAAAGTTTTCGAGTTAGTCAAGTCAAAATTTGAATTCGTCGACTATTCGAATTTTTCCTCTAACCCCGTGAATTTTCCATTACCATAATGTTAAATTTCGTCTATAATTCAATTTACTTTGTTAACTTAAAGTCAAAACTAAGAAATGTAAAAAAGTATTTTTATTTCTTAATTGTTTCTGTTAGTTAAATAGTCCGTGCCTTGTATCCACTGTGTCAGTTTTATTTTACGTGGTTACATTACGTTACGTTATTTTGCGTATTACGGGTTACATTTAGGTTATTTTACTTATTCCATAAAAAAATTTCTAATTTTTTGTAAAGGCTTTGAACGCTTTAGATGTGAATTTTATTGTTTATTTTGAATTATTATTTTACACAACTTTTGTTTTCAAATTGGGGTATACTGTTTATTCATTACAATCACTTTCTTATTTATTAAAATTATCATTATTAAATTTTTCAAATTATAATTATTATCACCTCATTTATTAAACTTACTTACCGCTTGTTTATTTATTATGTATTATTTTTAAACTGTTAAATATTAAAAGCAACTCTTTTTTAATTCAAAGCTTTTTTAAGCTTCAAAATTGTCATTTGCTCTTGTTGTACACTTTTTTCGTTCCAGTTTTCCCTAATTAGAATTTTTGAGTAAATCACATTTTTATTTATTCAAAAAGTGAGTCTCGTGAGCTACGAATTAATCTAGTTCCGCACGACCTAATTTTATTTAAACGTTAAAATACATTATGAGTTTATCTTGCAAACATATTATTCACAGTTAATGCACATATAACGAATTAAATATCTTTACAAACTTTATTATTTTAAGCCCAACGTCTTTTGTTGCTGCGGTTCTCTCATCTGGATTTCCCTCGGGTGACGAGGTACCCGAAGTCTTAACTTAAAGTCAAGTACCATTCATTTGAGGCTATCGTGGCACTTAATAAGTCAGATAAACTTCCTGTAAACCTTAGTAAGAAAACTTTCTAATCTCTAAACTTCATTAAATCATATTTAATGTATGTAGTAGAATATTAAGAGAAATTTTGAAATATCTGAGTGCACGGATGTTTAATGTTTCCAAGCTAAATTTACTGCTTGAATCAGAGTATTGACGCCTATTTATGCTTTGAAAATGACGTGTATGTCTGTAGGAGAACCTTTATTCATGGACCTAACATTATCGAGACGTTTTGTTAAATCTATCGGATAGCATGTTAAATTTTCAACTATTATCAATAATATAAAACAGGAAACTCGTGTGTTTCCCTGTCCCAAAATATCCTTTGAAACGGTGAATAGGAGAGACATGAAATTTGCACATCATTCTAGGGTTCATTTTTAAGTCGACTGTTATATTTTCAGCTTTCAAAACTAATTATATCTGAACATAGCCAGATTTCCCATAGGGCCATCCTAGGCCTTGGCCTAAGGCGCAACAATCGGAGGGCACAAATATAAAAGAAATTACAATAAAATATTTACAAATTTCAGTATTATTTTGAAAAGACCATTTTAAATACTGTTTTTTAAGTACATCCATATACATTAAATAAACTGGCGGTACGTTTACGTTGCCTATTTCTATATTTGCGGTGAATGGACCAGATGAGGGGGCACACACTCAAGTGCTTTGGCCTAGGGCGCTGAAATCTATAAATCCGGTCCTGTTTCTGAAGATATTTTGTTTAGTAAGGGAAATGATTATGTTAAATACTTACAGGAATCATTATTTAAGTGAAGTTAAAATAGCGATGAAAATGTTTGAATTTCCTGTGTCTTTCGGTTTAATTTCGTTTAGTTGTATTAACTTTCCGTTTTAAAGCAACACAAAGACTGTTTTGGGACGGACCTCACCAGTTTGAGCTGCGGTCAGATGACGAGGATGAGACCTCAGCTGGCACCGCCTTCTCCAAGCTTCCGCACCACGCAGAATTAACTCGAATAAACTAAAACGAATTCGAATTATGACGATGTTTTAACATTATGTTAATAGGAAATTTAAGGGGACAGGAAAAAATTTCGAATTACAAACGAATTCGAACTAGACAACTTCCATGCACTTTGCTTTCTTACTTATTTTTTTTAATTTCGGGACTTCGCAAAATTTTTTCAGATTGAAATGGAGTTGTAAATTTTTTTTGTGCCTGAAAAGCGTTAGCGAATAAAATTTTTTTTAAAAAGCCCTGTTTTGCATGAAAAACAGAACGCAAAATTTGTTTTTGTTAAAACTCAAATTAACCTTGGTGCAAATCATACAAGTGAAATTCAGAGTTTTAACATCTGTTTATTCATAGGTTTCCGATGATGTGAAAGAATTGGAGAGTCTTCGAGCAGAAAATAGTAAGTTTTCTTAAAAACAAATTATCCTATTATTTAGAAAATGAGTAAATGAATGAATTCAGGTATTAAATGTAAATAAAAAATGGTAGGTATAATTTTTTTCTTCCTTATGTTTGCCGAAACTCAACCCTTATGCGAATTCGAAGCACAGTGCAATTTGCTACAATATTCCATCCTATTAACATTTTGTTGTCGAGATCTGAAAAATAATAAGTTTTGGGTGCTTTTCCGCTAACAGAGCTCCAATCGCCGCCAAGCTGAAATTTTGACGTTATTCCGTTTTGGCGCGAACATTCATCAGTGAAACATGCAAGTTATTGATATCGCTTATCTATAAGAGCTAACAGTATCGAATTCTATTTTACGAGCTTAAACAAAAACGATTTATAGACTGGCTGTCATGATTACTTAATAAATCACAATGTTGGCGTTGCCATTACTCTTACTAATAGAAAGCTCTTCCGAAATAACTCATTTCTCCACATTTAGACACTATTACAGTTCATCAAAAGTTGCAGCTATTATGAGATATAAATGGGGGGATACTTTCTTTGAGTAGGGTCAGGCGGGGTTATTGGGAAAAAGTAGCAATTGGGAACGGTGACTGCAGTTTGCTTTGGTGAGGCCTTAGCGAACTGAAAAGCATGTACTTTGCTTAAGACAATCTAGAGGAAGAAGAAAAACACTTCTCCGCTTTCTGCAGTGTTATTGGTAACATTTGTTAACTTTAGTTGCAACTGTGTTCAGGAAAGTGAAATCGAAAAATTTTAAGTTTCGTTTTTCGTTCTCTTCGGCAGTTATATATAAGCTAAGTTGCTAAGTTATATATTTCTTACATATGACGATAACAAGGATACTTCAATTTTCGTTTTTGGATTTCATCTTCAGGAACGGGTTTCTGTTCTTAATTACACCTGAAATTTTCACAGCGGGGTAATTGGAACCAAGTTTTTAATGTAACAAAAACCTATAGTTTTTATATATTTGGAGCAATTTATTATATGATAGAAAGCAATTTTAAATCTAGGAACGAGGTAGTGTTCTGTCCTGCCAGAAAAGTTTACTCTTTTATGTCAAATTAACAACTGACATTTTAAAAAAAAATTACTATGTGATCTACATGCATATTACTTCTCCCTTATGAAAGTTGTTTGTTAACAATTATATAAAACCGTTTGACATCAAGTATGGGAGAAAACAAGGAAACTGATGACGAGGAAGAAGAAAACATGATAATGATGGAGGAATCTGAAGATGATGATTTTGGCTCTTTTCAACAAGAAACGGAAGCTGCGAAGATACAGAAAGTAACATATTTTGATGAATCCATGGCTAATTTTCCAACATATATATATATATATATGTAACGTTGTTCCGTTAAGTGAAGTGTAGAGGTAGTTGAAGAAGATTGCAGTCATTAAATGTCTAAAACATTTTATTCCATTTCGAAGATAAGCAAAATCAAATAAGTTATAGAGTACTCAATATTATATTAAGATTAAACGTTTAAAATATTAGGAGAATATTAAATCCATGGCCAGGAGTGGAGAATTACGCCGAAAAACGGCGTGACTGCTCAATGCCTTACATGATTACGAAAAGAGGAAATTACGCAGACGCGGAGAGTTTTTAAAAGACCAAAAAGGGGAAAGTACCGAAGTTGAGGCTCTAGAAGCAGTGCGACTCTTGCGAGTCTAGTTAGAGTAGAAGTGTTTTGTCATAGGATTGAAGTAGAAATAATTCGTTCGTAATTAAAAAATATCTCTCGTTAAAAAGGATTTATTTTAAATATAGGAAAATTTCTAAGTCATTACATACATATATATATATATATATAGATAGATCACCAAAATTTGCTTCGGTGGTGAATGACACGTTTGCAATTTCCGACAGTCATTAAAAGCTATACACCAGATATTTTGAAGTAGATTGTAAGAAAGAAGTATTTGTTTTTCAGAGAGTGTAAATGTCAAAGAAAAGTTAATAGAATAGTGGATTGAATGTTCTATTTCAAGTGGAAAATTTACTTTCTAGTACTAAATTCAACTACAAGTTTTTACTTTTATGTGTGATTTTTAAATCTTAACTCTTTCCTCCTTGTGTGTCATAATACTCAGTCTTTTCAGATTTTATAAAGATTCATTTCCAATTTTTCCCATCAAAATTGGAGTTAGAATGGTTATAAATTATTCCAAATTGAAGGTAGTAAATAGTTATAATAGTTTATATGCGATATTCTATGAAATAGATGATATTTTTGATGAAAAACATTAAAAAAACACCAGTATTTTGAGACAATTGGGAACAGGCAATTAATTGAATTCTGAGGAAATATACAAAAGTTTGTAATCATTTCAAATATTTTCACCTCAAATCAATTCGTTACTGTAATCATAATACGAAACATGTGCTCCCAATTACCTCATTCCCATAATCTCTGGGGTAATTGGGCACACATTGGGATAAATTAAGAACGTTCCTGTAAATGAGGCTGGTTAATTAATATATTATTTTGGAGAAAAGGTATTGTTAAAAGAATCTCGCAGAACATGATTAGGCAACCAACAAAAAATATAGACCTCTTCTCTATCTCATACTTAACTTTTAAAGAGAAGAAAATGACAGAGTCTGCAAAATTCATTTCCAATTAACCCAACTGGCCCTATAGATCCAGATAATTTGTTTGGCACTTTTTCTGTGTTTTAACTTTCTAAAAATGCATCCATATATCTATGTTGTATTTTTCTTATAAGCATTTTATACGCAGAAATCATTTTTGGTTAAATGACACATGCTTCTTTCTCAGGTAAACCCAGTAATAATACAGATACAAGTCCTCCCGAAAATGCCAATGGCCAGCAGGAGGAACCCCTTCCAACACCTCTACCACTCAGCGAAGAGCCCCAACAAAACAGCAGGAGTGCAATTTTCCGACACAGAGGGATTACTCAAGCCAAAAAGAACAAATATTGGGGCGAGAAACCACAACCTGTACGTTTGATGGCTGTAATATACTTTTGTACATTTATTAAAATTAGTTATGTGAGGTTTAAACTGGAGCCACATATACATACTCAATATTTTTATATATTTATGTTTTGTTTTAATGGCTAATTTTTTTATGTTGCAAAAATCCGCAACACGAGAGGAGAAATGGTATGATTTACGGCTTGGAACGAACCCTAAAAATTAGCTTTCCCATTATTCTCGTTCTGTGTCAGTAGTATTTATCATACATCAATGTCCGTCTCGGTATATCGTCACTATTATGTCAAAATGTCGTATGTCAAATTTTCCAAAGCATTTTATTGATGCAAAACATTTGTATAAGTTAGCTACATCTGCTTTCAATTATAAGTTGATGAAATAAGTTGAAATCAAAATTTCGGAGGTTTCGCTGAGTATGGTTTTTGACATATGACATTTTGATAGAACAGTGACGATATAGTGGATTATATTATTTTAATTTTTAACCCTTTTTAATTTTAGTCTTTTTTTTAACTTTGTTTTGTGGGACAAACATGAAAAATAAAATGAGTAAAAGATAGGAATCTGCGATATGATATATGAACCAGAGATGCATGAGGGAAAATAATTTTATTTAAATATGGAGATAATTTTTGTGATTTTAAAAATTAAGACAACAGACATTTACAGAATATTATGATAAAAAAGTGTGTTTCGCTTCTCCTTTTTGACTATTCACGGTTCGAAATTAAAATCCCTTGTCCATTTCGACTTGCATTTGCGAACTGGACGGGACAAAAAAGGAAGATAATTTTTTCAGGGGACGGATTGTTTTAACCGGGCATTTTCCCTTTTACTGAAAAAAAATCTAGGTAGCTTACTCCAAAGAAACATTGAAGCTTATGTTCGAATGATTTTGAGTACTTTAAACCTTTTCAACCAATTTATTTTTCTTCTCCAATGTTGTATTGCGTATAAAATCTATAAGATATTGCGTATAAAATCTATAAGATATTGCGTATAAATCTATAAGAAGAAAAATTAAGAACGGTTACTGCCATCTGTTTTTGTCATTAAGTATTAAAAACGTTTTTTCCAATAAATCATCGAAAGATTAACACCCGTCTAAGAAAAAAAGGAAACTGCCGCCTCATAAAGGATTAAAAATATGTAGTTATTAAGATAAATATTATTAACTGTTTGGAATAGAGTATTGAAAGGTATCATATCAAAATCACCCCTCCCTGTCCAAAGTCATCCCGTTTATCTGAATGATCGGAATAACGCAGATAATAACGTGGGTACAGTGATCTGGACAAAAAATCCTTATTACGAGAGGCCCATGCACATTGCACAACCCCTTTCCTAAGGAGATGTGTCCCCTCATCGGCGATGGTCCCGCTAACCATTTCGTTATCCACAGGATAAGCGAGAATCTGCTTGCTGTTACTGGCAACTTCTCATCCACACACTTGTGGTGTCGCCCAGGGAAAATAATTGAAAGGTATGGGTGACGAAATGAAAATATGAAATGTACATCACAAAATGTTTATTAAAATAAAGTTGGTTGTGTAAATATTGAAAATAATTACAATTAGTTTTTGTGTTATATTTAGGAGAACGACGGCTATGCAAAATATGCTGGCATCCAGTATTCCCCTAACGATCTAGCTGCATACGTATTCAATACGGGAGATGAAGAAGGCGTAGCAGTTGCAGTAGAAGAGCTTGTTAGAGAAGGATTGGTAAGTATTTTCCCGTTAACCGAGAGAGCAAAGAAATAGAATATTTAAAAGTAACCGCCTGCTGTGACTATCATGGGAATCATTACATACAGGGTGATTCGAAATTCAACGTACAAACGGTTAGGTAAGAATCACAGAAATAAGCCAAAGCCACATAGGAAATCCACATCCACACCAACGAGGTATGCGACCACATGCTTCATAACAATAGCTTGTCGGAAATGTATGGGCGGGTACTGTCGGTGATTATTTATCGGGCCATACCTCTTATCTCGACTGGATGGCAGGGCATATATCATTTTTCTGACTCGTGGGCTGCAGGAATTACCTATCATTCAATGAGTGATCCTGCACTGTTCCAGCACGATGAGGATCCAGCTCATTTTGCAAATGTTGTACGTGATAATTTGAACAGAATGTTTGGATTTGATGGATTGGGCGTGATGGAGCCATCCCAAGACCTCCACAATAGCCTGATTTGTCTAGCCTGGATTTCTTCGTTTGGGGGACCCTCAAATCCATATTTTACGAGACGCTTGTTGACTCTGCAACTAAACTAGTAGCAAGAAACTCCATCGTCGTTGAAAATGTAAGCAAAGTACCGAGCATTCTCGAAAGAGCTCCCTGCTGTGAAAATGGACTTGTGCATGCACTGTTCAAATATAAAGTTTTGCCAAACAAAGAGTTTTCATCCGTCTTCGGCTTGCCATTTCTGGATTTACTTGTATCCTCTAGCTCATTCGTCTGATGCTTCCGATCATACATTCCCGTGTTACTTTGGCTTGCTTTTGTGCTTTCTTCCTCACCTGACAGTTTGTATCCTGAGTTTTGAATCACCCTGCAGCCAGGCAGAAAATGGATTTTTCATTATTTATAAATTGTGATATTTAAGAAAAAGAGACTCGGCTTTTCTTGAAACGCCTTGGGTGCAGAAACTCACAGTTATTCTAGTGTACAAGAAATAAATGTGAATAATTTTCATGACTGATTTCGTTACAGATGGGACGAACAGACGCAATAAACTACTTACAAGATGTCAAACAGATATTAATGTACTTGAGAGATCAGTACGAGCACCAGACGAAACTCGAAGAGTTTAAAAATAAAGCCTATCCGAAACTACAAATGTATCAGGTATCAAATCCATAGCACTATTACATTTTATCTCTTTTTATTTAATTTGACTTGTTTCATATTTGTAATGGGGAAATTTGGTTATCGAATTTTCATTCACATGTTAATATAACACTAGAGTTCAAATTTTGTGTTTCAAAAAAGTTACTTGCTTCCAGTGGCGATACAGAAAGTAAAGCGATCAGAAATAGATATCAGTTAATGGATAAGTTTTAATTAAATTTAGATTCCATATACGTAGCGCCATCTAGTTGTAAATTTAAGAAAAAATTGATTGATAATAATAATAAGGGATTATGAAATATAATTTACAATAAAAAGAAGAAAAAAAGCAAAGATAAGAAAGTTTTTAAAAACTCTCTTTTAGTGTGCACTTTATTAGTAACTAAAAAGCAGATTTTTTCCCCTCAAAAATATTGATGTAAAAACATAAAAGGGTAAGACGCTGTAAAAATACTGTAAAGAAATGTGGTCACAATGAATAATTTTTAAAAAATATTCATTGAAAATGAAAATATATCATAAATGTGATTAAAATTCCAATTAGGTTTTATTTCTATCGTCCCCTAATGTTTCGGCTTCCATATTTTTGATAACAAAATCTATTTTCTACTAAAAATTATTTTTCACTTTTTAGTACACTAATAAAAGTGTATTATAATTTTTAAAATTTTTATTATTTATTAATTTATAGTAATTAGAATAATAATAAGAAAGAACGAAGAAAAATTTTTAAAATTTGATTTTGAACATTAGTGACAGTTGATAACTTCCTGAACGACTTAAGAATCAGCTGGAATTTATGAAAAGAGGAAAAAAGTAATACTTATATTCAGGGGTGGATTAAGTTTGTTGAAGGCATCAGGTTCAGAATTCTTTTGGGTCCCTCAGAAAGCATTATACACATGCACTTTTACATTTCCGTATGGCAGTCATCAGGTTTTAAAATAATATTATTTTGCATACTTTTAATGATGATAACTAGGTTTTTATTGATAATATTTACATTTTATAATTGCTACATTATGTAAATTTATAATCAGCATATTTAATCTATGAATTACATCTTAATTAATCATAATTAAGATGTTTTGAATTTAAAAAAACTTAATTATTATCGAAATCAATTCAGAATCTTTTGAATAAAAGAAAATGCAAATAACTTTTTCTTAGCAAAATAGCTTTCTGTATTGCTACTGAACACATCACTATTATTTTCTAATAACATTAGTGAGGCAGAAGGCTCTAAAAAGAATTAAATTCATACTGAATACTGAAGTATTATAAAGTGGAAATGCAAAAATATTTGACATTTGTTATTAAATATTCAACTGAACATATAATCTATGCTTATTTTCATTGAAGAACCAGTCAACTTCTTGAAGAACCAAATTATTATAAAGCGTTTTGTCTCACTATTTTATAATTTTTAAAAATTTCTTGAGGCATGAATTCATGTAAGAAAGAAAAATTCTCCAAACTATTTTTTCCCCGCGTACTTTTAAATTTTAGATTAATAGCAAATCGGGCTCATTCTGCCACTTTTTCAGATTATTTTACTATACAGCAAAGAACCAGATACCTTTTTTAATAATCCATTATAAGTTAAAAATACTTTTCTCGTACACTAACATTATCGCCAAACTTAAAAAGTCTCGGAGATAAATTTGAATAGAAAATGAACTTTATTTTAATATAAACGCGCGAATTATGGAATACAACCACATAAATTCAACAATAAAATAGTTTTAATTTTTGTGCATTCATTAAAACATCAACTTCATGATTTAATAATTGATAAGAATTAAAAATATACATTCATTGTAAATATTAATTATTTTTTAAATTTTTGAAATACTGCATGTTTGTTGAATATCTTACAAAGCAACGGAGTTTAAAATTATACAAAATTCAGGCACATTGTCTCGAAAGAAGGCGATTATGGCTGTTTATAAATTAATTGTCACGTTCAAGTTTTATTTAGTTCTTCATATTTTACATACAGAGGCGTCATAATATTTAGGAAACTATTCCAGAAGATCAAGGAATTGAACTGTACAAAAGTTTTTGACTCATTTCAAGACAGATAATTAATAGAAATCCAGAAATTCAATTTAAGAGCATGTTTTTTTAAGATAAAAAATATTTCAAAATATATCAAAATATATTGTCATCAATATACAGTCAGTTGTTAGAATTGTAAGATTTAAATAGACTATTGATTTCTTGTTATTTTTACTTGAAAATTGTGTTGAATATTAAACGGGGCATGCTTTTACAGCAACGCTTCAGGTGCGCTTAACAGCTCATTATTTTAACAGTTTGATATAACAATAAAAAATTACACTTCTTGTTCACGTATCCTATTTTTATTGTATTAAATATACGGAAATAAATTGTTAGTCGCAATCTTTGCAAATGTAACAAATGAGAATAGAATACTGTCTAATACATTTACCCCTTCTGTTGAATATAAATTTAAAGAAAGAAATTTTTTCACCTTTAAAAAACATCATTTTCAAATTAAACGAAAAGAACTGCTTTCTATTTAATAAAGCTATAAATGTAACACTAAACTTCAGTACCCAACAATATTTCGAATTTTTATGAAATTTACACGATTTTGTTTCCTGTTTGGAGCGCGACTCATAAAATTGCTCACGCTGTTCGATGAAATGCTTTCAATAAAATATTAATTAAAATTGAAATGATATTGTAAATACAATTTACCTTATAGATTATGAAAACTTTCCATAATGAGCCAGTTCGTTAGACAGAGTTGTGTCTATCCCAAAGGATGAGAATTCGTTTTCACACAATTATGCAAAACTCAGAAGATTTTTTCCCCCTGAGCCTCGCTCAGCTTTGCATAGAGTCGCATCTATAATATCAAAAACTTTGCCATGGTAACACAAACCAGAATCATTAAGAAATTTCATTCTTTAACTATATTTCTCATGTGCAGCGGTGTACCTTGGTGACAAGATTAAGATAAAGACGGCAGGGGACCACGGCGATGAGTGTCATAAATTGGCCTTGAATCGTCGTTTGAAAGTGCAAGGCGGAGATGAATGGATATCGGGAGTCGCTAGTTTCACATTTCCACAGTGGTAATTATTTGAAATAGCTCATTGAATGCAATTGGCTCTCTGGAAATGAAAAAACAATTTTACTAACTGAACTGATCTATTAGTACTAATGACAACTGAATTATTTAACAATAATTGTAAATGAAAGTTCACCACCCAGTCTAGTCATTGAAATGACAGTTTCGTGAGATTTTTAAAAACGAATGGGTTTATTCCTTAGGTCTGAAAGGGGTATTTTATGGGGTAGTGTTTTTTCGTCTGGAATTTGTTAAACGCCAATCTATCTGAACTGGGGTTTTACATCTGGTTAGATAGAAATGAATTTTGGGAGTTTCTTGAATAAGTCAATTTATCGCGATATTCTTAAAAAATCTTTTGAATTTCGGGCCCCCTTTTAGCTCGGGGCCCCAGGCGAGTATGTGTACATTGTTTCCAACATATTACGTAATTTGTATCTCTACCTTTGTATGAGTTCTTAAAATTAAAAAAGTTGATTTGAATTTACAAAGAAAATTATGTGTCAAATTGGGTTGAGCAAATTTGGATCAGAACAACTAAGGACAATGGAAAATTCATTAAAGTTAATCTTGGAAGTATGTATATCATATTTAAATTTTGCATACAAGAAGCACACTCGATTTTCTTCAATATGCTACGAAACACAAACTCGCCATACGAGTGGGGACAACACTCCAGATGGTTCAACAGGAAACCAAAATTAAATTTCAGCAAATAAAAATAATCAAAGTTTTACTGCTTTACTTCCATTTTCAGCGACTCCCAAGCCGAGAGCATTATCTTTCCGAAATGGATACAGACAAACGAGAGGCCGCTGAACCTGCTCCAGTGGTGACAACTGAAGACCCTCACCAAGGTGTCATTGCTTCGACTGCTGAACCCAAAGGTCCCACACGATCCACCCAAAGGCCAAAAACTGATGCTTCAACCGTGGAAGAACCTAAGAAAGAAGCAGACCAAGATGTACCCAAAGATGACGATTACAAAAGGATGTCGTCCAGAAATTCCAACACCTTCACATTGGAAGTCATCTATAAACTTGCCAAGGATATGTTCACTCAGAGCATTATGAGAGGTATTGATTTAATATGTGTTTCTTGAAATCGGATATCTTTGCTTTTGTATCAAAATGTCGTATGTCAAAAGTCAAACACAGCAAAACATACGACATTTTGTTGTAATGGCTAGAATCACATGAGACATATGGCATATTGTGACAATATGCAACAAACATATTTGACATACAACAATTTGAAATCAGATGTAGCTATCCAATACCATTCAACATTGCATACCCCTGTCTTTAAGTTTTTTTATCCTCGAATAGATGCCGAAACTAGTTCAAAAACGTAAGCAATGAATCAAAAGTTAATTTTTACCCAAATGGCGTCAATGAGAAAAAAAAGCGCAATGCGTTTGGTGGTTCCATGAGACCAAATCGGGCATTTGTGTTTAAAGGCACCTTAGATGTTCTTTTAGATGAAATCCTTTATATGGCGAGATGACAAAGCAACCTCTCACTGAGTTTCCATAGTTCGTTGGTTCCTGGACGAAAAATTTCCTGACAGATGGAATGAAAGGGACGAACTACACCATGGGTTCCATACTCCTCTAGATTTCTTCTTTTGGGTTTCTACTGAGGAAAGAGTCTTTGTTGCATCAATTTTTGATAATGAAATATTAAAACTAGTATAACATATGTAATGTCTAGTGTCCCAGAACAAATGTTAGACAACACGTGGTGAGAACTAGAATAACGCTTTGGCATTCTCCGAGGAACAAAGTGGGTACACACTGAAATTTATTAAGGCAATTGGTCTTATTACAAACTCCATTACAGTATACAGGGTGTTCCAAAATTCGACCGACAAACTTTTAGGGGTGATCGTACATATCAAGACAAACAACTTTTGCAACAGAACATGGGGTCGCAAACGCAAAGGGCGAACTCTACAGGAGGCTCTTTACCAGTGAATTAAGAGAAAAGGATGCAACAGGTAACGTGTATAACACAGGTTTAATGGAATCCAAATTCACGAGAGCAGAACATCACAAATGCTTGCATAATAACACTGAAAGTCGTATGCAACATGACAGATACAATGGCAAGTAGGACGCGATATCAACAACAAACCTTTGAAGTAACATAAAGTAAGTATTCAAAGGACTTGCCATCCGAAGCAATACACGCGTCGCGTATTGTTATTCATGCAATTGTGTTGTTGTGCTATTGTGAATTTGTATTCCAATGAACCTGATTTGCATACTTTATCTTATATTCCCTTATATCTTATTTAATTCATTGGCAATGAGCCTCCTCTAGCGGTCGACCTTTGCGTCTGCGACCCCATGTTTGACTGCAAAAGCCGTTTGTTTTGATGTGTACGATCACCCCTAGAAGTTTGTCGGACGAATTTTGGAGCACCCTGCGTACAATTTACAAACAGAAGTCTAAGTATAATAGTTTTTGCACAATAAACTTTTGTATACGGAGAAATACTTTTTTCTCGCCCTCTAACTAATGTACAGAAAGTCATTGCATATAATCGTTAGATATATTGCATATAATCATTTTCGGATTCTTCCACAGAATTTGTAGTTCTAATGTTATTTTCGGCTTTCACTTCAGCACTTATTTGAATTTCGATTTAATTTTAGAAATGTTATGGGAAGTTTAGTTAAAGTTTTAAAAATATCAAGTGAGTGATAAATCTAATTATTTCTGCTTTCAGTGGTTGATATGC
This sequence comes from Araneus ventricosus, assembly GCA_013235015.1. NCBI lineage: Eukaryota > Metazoa > Arthropoda > Arachnida > Araneae > Araneidae > Araneus > Araneus ventricosus. The sequence goes on along the minus strand of BGPR01000310.1, from coordinate 617,756 downwards.
ATTCGGAAAATTCAATGCTATTTACTGAGTTACTAAATCTTAAAAAAAAGTAGTTTCAGGAATTTCCCAGATTGAAAAGTGGTATTTGAATATAATTTTTACCATGGAAAAAATGCACTAAATAAAATGTAAAACTACAGAGGTCTAAAACATAAGCAATAATCGTTTTTCGAAAAAATGTAATACAAAAACAATTTTGGAGATAATTAAGGATTTATTGGTTTTATTTTAGATGACCCAACAGCCGAAGACACTCTATCTGGATTGGTAACATTTTTGGAAAATGAAGTTGGCAACAAGAGAATATCATCGGAGATGAAAGAAAAAGTTTTAGGTAAGAAATATTTTGCTATTAATATTTACTTTTGAAAACTGTAAACAAAATCGAAATCATATAACAAATTTAATATTACTTACGCTTCAATTCCCTATTTTTACACCCTTTTATTCAACTTGACTTGTTTCATGTCATAGTTTGTAAAGATAGAATTTTGTGAAGGATTTTTTTCTCGCTCCCTGATGCACTAGAGCAGAGGTTCCCAACCTGTGGTACGCTTACACCTGGGGTACGCGAACTCAAAGTCGGTAATGGCGGACACAAGAAAACATAAGAGATTAAAATTGTTACAGAATTTTGTTTCCCCAAGTTCGTGTAAAAAATCAAAGCGAAAATTGTGCAAGTCCTAAACCTACCCTCAAAATAAGAAAAGAGGAAGTGTAATTTTTAGCTATCCTTATAAGTTAATGCTCAACTATTACAATACTGATTTCACCTGTTTTGACGTTGAACTAATACTATTGTAAAAATGGAATAAAGCATAAAATCAAAAATAAGTCCTGCAAATGTTATAAGTTCCAGTCATTTGGCTTTGAAGCTCACATAGGCCCTTAACATTATTGATAAAAACTTCGTTGTATAGACGGATAGTTGAAGGGGGGGGGATATGACATAAGGGGGTACGCCAAAATAAAAAGACTAATCAAGGGTTACTCGAGATAAAAAAGTTTGGGAACCCCTGTACAAGAGTACTGAAATTTTGCACAGTTATGTGTTCCCTATGGAAATAAAATATTTTTAGAACATTCTTACCATATAAATGACAAATTTTAACTAAATTTTGATTATATTCCAGAGGTGTCATCTTTTAGTGAATTTGAGGAAACACCGATTTTAAGATTTCACATTATTTATAATAACAAATTATGAAATATATTAAAGACTAAAAAGTAGAAAATAATAAACTTAAAAAGATTTTTTTAAAAACATATTTTAATATCATACTATGAAGTAGAAAATAAATTTTTTAACAAAAATATGGAGGTCAAAAGCAAATCGTGAAGACATGACGCGCTCAAAACAATACTGTAAGGAAATGAAACCACATAGAATATCAGAAGACAGGAAATCCTGAAACATTACTGAATATTAGAAATTATTATTAATGTAATTAAAATTCTAGTTTATTTAGAGCGTTTCTTTCATGTATTTGTAGTTTTGTTTTGACGTCCATATTTTTAATAAAAAAATATTTGCTATTTTCCAGTATATTAATAAAAGCATGTTTTTTAAAACTTTTTAATTTTTATTATTCTCAAATGATTCGACCAAAAAACGTTTTAATAATGTTTCAAAATCCTGAAAAGTTAGACCAGAAAAGAAATACTTAAACATGAATTATGAAATGTATCGGAGACTAAAAAGCATAAAATTCTGCTCCAATTTTAAAATCCTTTTATTGAATTGAATCAGAGGACAGAACAGTACAAGACCACATTTAGCTTTTGTTCTATTTTTAATGAATCGGTTCAATAAATGTAGATATAAACATTTAGGATGAAAGAAACACTGTATCAGCCTCCCTTCTTTGGTTCCAGGCATGTTTTGAATTTGAATGAGTATGAACGATCTGTAACAATTTAAACTTAAAACATGATCTCGAATGGAGAATTTTGGAGAAGTGCAGTTCTTTTTCTCGCCAATTCAATTTATACGAGTATTTCTCTGAATGCAGGAGTAATTCAATTATATTCGAATCAGATTCTCATTTTTCTTTGAGAAATTTCCATCAACATGTTGGCAGTGTTCACCCTTAAAAGCCCGATTTTTTAAAAATTGATTTTAAAATGTTTTTTGACTTTCATTTCTTGAATAGAACATGGGAAAATACTTTAAAAAATTCTATTTTGTTTTAAGTATGGTTTACGGCTAAAAAACAGTTTGTGACTAACTGACAACACTGGGCTTTATTTCAGAAAAAAATTCCTTTATGAACTTCTATAATATTAAACACAGATGAATTTTAATAACTAATAATGCGGATAAGGAATTTCCTTCAGCAATGTAGAATAAAATATGGTATTCTCAAGCTTACAAACAAAGCTAAAAAGATGCCGCCTCGATTGAAAAACATTAATTTATTATTTATCAGCGCTCAGGCTCCCATCTATATGTTGTAAATTGATTTAATGAAATTTTCAATATTTATCCTATTGGCCACAACAGGCATTAGGACTTCAGTCTTATTCTCAAGATTTTAGAAGTCATAATTGGGTATGTTGCTTAAAGTCAACACTGGACATTTAAGGGTTAACAAACAGTGAACTTGTACAAAAAAAGTTCATACTTCAACCGTTTCAATTTTTTTCAGAAATTGTTTCCGCAGCACTGGTGGACAGTTTACGCGATTACCAAAGATATCTCTCCGAGAACCAAGCTCCAGTGTTTGATGAATCCGGCTTATATCGTCATTTGTCTGACTCAAATGGTTCACCAGCTTCAAAAGTTCCCATGTCAGAGGTTTATCGCAAGCTATCTGCTCAAGGTGGGTTTGGAAACAAATATTTTACTTGATAAAAAGTAGTATAAACTTTTATTTTTGGGAAAAACTACTGCTGTATTCATAAAAGAAGTTATGTTTTTTGTACAATCTATATTTCATAAATTCAAATTGCCATGCATACGATTTAAATTTACAAAGAATGTTTTGGAAGATTGTTTTCGCACTTATATAGGCATATTAAACATTATCAAGGTCTCGGAGAATTTTCGAATTATTCTGAATTGTTAGTGTCTGAAATACAGTTTTTGTTCCTTCGTGGAAGGATGCAGGATTAATATATTGTCGTTAGCACGAAAGTATCAAACATTTCTTATGCTTGTTCTTATAAAGATTTTAGCCTACTTTGAGTTGTTCGAATTTTCACTAAATTGAAGAACCACTTTTTATAAAAATAAACTTGAGAATTTTAAAAATTATAGTGGAAATTCGACTCTGATTCCGATTATCTTAGCGAACATTAAAAATTTCTTTTTCAATTGCCAATATGTTTTTCATCATATAAAAAAGTCTACTTAATTTTTTTCGATATTATTAATTTTTATCACACTTATGGTACTTCTTGTCATTTATTGTTATTTTAGCAATTTTTGCCACCTTATAAGTTACATTATAAATATATAACAAAAATTACTAATTTTTGTCATATTTATGACCCTGCTTATTATTTATTATTGATTTTTAAATTTAAAAGTGTGTTTATTTTGTCATGATTGACCATATCAACGAACTATGATTTGATCTGATGATCACAGCAGAAACTTGCAAACACGTTGTCAGTTGGAATTCGTAGTAATTTAAAACAGAATTTTGAAAGCAAGAGCTCTTTGAATTACCATTGCGATGTGTCAGATTTCTTAACGATAACTGGAGAATTTTTCTTGTCGGTGTAGCATTTTAGAGCTTGTATTACCTGCTCGATATGAATTTCTCTTTTGCTTCCTTTTTATTTGTTAGCAGCAGTTTATCATCGCCTTGTTGGTGATAAGTTCTCCTTTTCATAATTAGTCAGAGAAGAGTCTAAAGGGATGTCGTTGTATTGAGTTTTCACTGTAGTTTGTGAAGTACAGTCTAGAGATGCTGATTAATAATGTAAGATTAATTTTGTAATGAAAATTTTGCATGGAAAATTTGTGCTGATAAAATCATAACGTATTTATTAGTTAGCCTCTACATTATCTGCGTTGTCGAAAAGCATGCACAGTTGAACTTCGCTAATTCGAAGAAAGCTAGACCGCAGAAAACCCTTGTTTATCTAAAATTTCGAATTAAGAATTGAATTAGGACAGCAAAAGGAAACGACAATTTTTAAGCTGAGGATTTAATTTAATCTTTAGTGGTTTTAATAAATGATACACAACAATTCAATGAATTGTAATTGATTTTGTAAATTAAATAATAACTATGATTTTAACAAAAATTAAAAATTTTGAAACTTATTTTTTAATAAATAAGTAAGTAATTGCAATCAATAAACAGCCTATCAATAAATTCGAATCATGAGCAGTATTTTAATATTGTTTTTATCGAAATTTGAAGGGACCGGAGGTAAAATTCGAATTATCAACGAATTCTAATTAAAAGTTTTCGAATAAGCCAAGTTCCACTGTATTAGAATTTTTCAAAGTTCTGTTATTTTGACATCTATGAAAAATTACTTTTACTTTTATCCTAATTAGATAGCAAACACAATTCAATCCTAAATATTTTTCAAAATGCACTTTTATTGCATTATTATAATGCAACTCACGCAAAATCATAACATTTCAGGGCACGATAACATGCTGCAATTAGTTTCAAACAGCAACAGACCAAACTCAAGTAAGTGAAGAAAAATAAATTAAATTCTGGTGATGATACAAAGCTATTTTACTCACCAATAATACCTCCTTATTTAATCTCCTTCCTTTTTCAGGTTAATCTTGAAGAACGAGTGACAACGCCCTAGATGACGCAAGTTCAAGATTGTGCAAAGATGCCTCTAAAAGTGTTACCAATCATATCCTCCCTTCTATTCCCTATAAACCCCTACTCCCTGCACATTAGTTGTTTAATCAATATGCACGATATTATGTCTCACAGTTGACCAAAACAGTATCGGATGCATCTATTCTATATATATGTTCACAGTACACCACCAAACTTCACTTTCTGTTTTGAAGCAATTGTTTTAACTTGTATGAAGTAGTAAGGTAATCCTGGATACACTATAATGCATTTACTTGTTACGTAGAATTTCAGTGACTTCTTTATCCCAATTAAAAGCATAAATTCAACATTAGCATTATCTAAAACCCTGAACGCTACAGGTCTTCCATAGCGCCTAGGTAACAATAGAAGAGTAGACATTGGCGTCATACAGAAATTTAATATATGAAAGTAAAGGCCAGATTAGAAATTAATATGTCTTTTTAAAAGCAGTGATATTCGGGATGTTTATAAAGCCTTAATTTTGTAGATTTAAGCAATGATTGATGAAAAATCTCCGTTATATGAATAAAAAAACCCGCGATTATGATTTTAAGTCTCTTATAAAAATTATGTGGAGAGAGATATATATTATTATACATTTATATAAAGGATTATTTTTAAATATTTCTGTTGGAAATGTATGCTGTATCGTAACATTCATAGGCACGGAAGCTAGGCTCAAATCCAGCAATAACTTACGTACATAGTGCGTCAAATAACTCGCTCAAGTCAAAGAAGATTTTTAAAGTATTATGTCAAAACAGGACTTGATAATAACTCGTTCAAGTCAAAGAATGTTTTTAAAGTATAAGGTCAAAACTGGACTTGCAAACAACTCGTTCAGGTCAAAGAATATTTTTAAAGTATAATGTCAAAACTGGACCTTCAAACAACTCGTTCAAATCAAGGCAGATTTTTAAAATCAATCACCAAACAACTCACTCAAGTCAGAGAAGATTTTTAATGTTAAAACTGGATCTACAGATAGTTCATATGTTTACGAAATAGAAATGAATAGTTCTGCAATACATAATATATGCACGTGAATAAGTATAAATCAGTCTTGGTTTTCAGTGAATTTTGAGTTCACTCTCATTGCGATATATGTACGAAAGCGCCACATTTAATATGCTACTGGATTTGATATTGCTGGATGCACTGCACAGGGTTATAATTTCCATAAATAAAAACCTACAAATTTCCGAAACAATATTCAGCCATTTATAAGTTGCTCCGTCATTATATAAAGGTGAAGGGATTGTGAAAAAAATTTCTGGAATATCGCTGCTTTTTAAAACTGTATATATAATTTCTTGCCTATTTATAACTTATATTAGGTAACAATACTCACTAAGTGAAATAAATAAAACATTAAATATGTAAATAAGAGAGTTGAATCCAGAGTTGTGCAAATGTGTGAATTTATTTTTGGCACTATAATTCCATGTATGAGCAAGGAGTGATAAAATGGTTGTTTGTAAGAAGCTTCCAAAAATCAAAATTCTCTAGTTTAAAGCCCACCAAATAAGTTCAAAATATTTTATGTGATTGTTAATGAGTCTGGAATGTCCACAGATGGTACACAATTTTTTTTCCAATTCTATATTTAATCTGTTCACAAAGATTTTGAGAACTTTTTTAGGAGTTTTATAACAACACTGTGTGAATCCACCTTAATAGAGTTTTAAACATCTGTGTTACAGAGCGTAATTGTGTTAAAAAAATTAGGATTTGTAGACAAATATAGCATATTAGAGTGTATATAATTATAGTTGTAACACTCAAACTGAGCTCTTATATTCTATTTATTGCAAACTCTGTAAACAGTTCCTTATTTTGTATCATGTATTTTGCTTAAAAATGATTGTGAATCATGCATTAAAATTTATTCATCTCAATTCTGCTTTTTATGTAGCCAATAAATTCCTCTATTGTATTTGAAAGCATCTACGTATTTAAGATTGTTCATAACTTTTTTTATTAATCGTGGTTAATAAATCTCACAAAACAAGCTCAAAATATATTCACAAACATTTACACGTATTTAAGTTGTAATGAAATGCGAAAGAAACGAAATGTGAAATAAGCGAAACATTATGGTCAATGCATTAAATACAATTTTATATCACAGTCGGACTATCAGGATTTTATTGATAATCATGCCAGCTATGATAAAATAGATTGACGAATTGCTAACTTATTTCACATGGGTTATCCAGAAAGTCAATTCCGTTAGCAATTTATACAGCGCTGCACTGAAATCGAAAGAGTGTGCATGCACTCGCAGTCCAGGCAACAAATTGTAAATTTGAAAAAAGCTGTAGTTTTGAAATTCGGAATTCGGTACAGTTGTTGGGTAGAGTGCCCTAAACGACATACTAAAAGTCCCCGCTGGTGGAGGGTGCTCAGGGGGTACAGGGGGGGTTGAAAGGGGGGATTTCTCAGTTTTTCTTAAATATCTCGTAAACTATGGATCCTAGC
>BGPR01000310.1:559118-605467 GCA_013235015.1 Araneus ventricosus | reverse complement strand
GGATTTCTCAGTTTTTCTTAAATATCTCGTAAACTATGGATCCTAGCGGAAAAAACTTAAGTAAAAAAAAATAAACAAAATTAAATTTCCTAAAAAAATAGTCCTATACATCGTTCTTAGGATGAATAGTTCAGAATATTATAGCCGTTTGAAAAAGTACATAATTTCAATAAGTGGTTGAAAATGTTAGTTTTATTTTTATGAAAGAAAGTTTATGTTTCAAAATAGGGGCTATCTATTACAATATATGTATAACATATTATAACTTTCTATAACATAATATTATATATATATATGCATACATGCATACATACACACATACATGAAAATATGCATAGCCCATTTTTACACTTGCTCGTAATTAAATTTCACCATGTTTTTCTAGTATATGATCAAGGTCGAACGCCTTTTCTTCTTCTAGAGGTGCACCTTTGGTACAGGTGCCATTAAAGGTGCCAAAACAGAAACACACTGCTAAACGTGTGTTTCTACACCGCTCCTTTGGTTGGAAGAATTGAGGAAAGAGCAGCTTTGATCTGGATGATGATTTGAGAAATGCTGCATATCTACGGTTATTCAAATTATGTTCATCAGCAACGGCTTTGTGCTAGGAACATCTTCTCACCGTCTTGTGAGATAGCATCTGGTGTTGATGAAGGGTTATAAAAGACGTCAGCAATGTTTTTATCTGGCTTAGTTGATTTTTGAACAATTTTACTATAGTGCTTTGCTTTTTCTATAAATATCTTGTGTAATGTCGCAGCCACGGAATGCATGGAGAAGGAGGATGGTTTGGGCAAAAGAAAGTTCTTTCTGCAGCTTTCTTGTAAAAAATAATTTAGCTTCTACTTTTCTCTTGCCAGGCTTCATAAAGTTAGTGTTACTTTCTGGTGGTGCCAAAGCAATCAGTAACACGACTAGGTCTACGTCTTTCCCTTGGGATGAGAAGTTGCTTTCTCTAACCCAGATCTCACAATATAAGTATCAGCATCCCCTGTAGCGACTCTCGTTTCAGTTCCTTTAGCAGCCATTTTCTGTGTTAGTAATTGAACATGCCTGTCTTATTCTTCAATGGCAAGAAAATGTTTCTGTCGAACTGTGGCAGACTGGTTGCGAGCTTTTAAGTTAAACTCAGCATAGATATGCAGATTTAGATTATACTGTCTAAATACACACATTTGGGGCGTTAACATAACCAAAAGACTGAGTAAAGAGATCTAGTGGAGGGGGACGGACGTGAGGGGAGGAAGGGAACACGACTGTTCATCAAATAGGTTTGTCACCCCCCTCCCCTTCCTGATACCGCCACTACTCTCGACACATACCCTCGTATAATTATTGTATAGGCATGAGGTATTTCTGAGGGTTGTTGCTTCAGAACTTTTAATTGATTTTACCATTACAATAAGGAATTTTTGAAATATTCAATTTTAAACCCCCCTGTATCTTCTAAAATTTCATTTTACAAAACATTTAGGACTAGTTTTGTAGGAAATTTAATTTAGTTTAACTTTATACTTAATTTTTTCAGCTAGGATCCATAGTTTTCGATATATTTAAGAAAAACTGAGAAATCCCTCATTTCACCCCCCTGTAACCCCTGGTCACTCTCCACCAGCGGGGACTTTTAGTATGTCATTTAGGGCCCTCTCCCTAACAACTGTACCGAATTACGAATTTCAAAACTACAACTTTTTTAAAATTTACAATTCGTTGACGAGTAGAAGGAAACTTGTGAAGGGGAACGGATGTGAGGGGAGAAAGGGAGCATAATTGTTTATCAAATGGGTTTGTTACCCCCCTCCTCTCCGACATCTGAAATACTACCGTTGTACAATTATTATATAGGCATGAGGTTATTATGAGGTTTGTTGATTCAGCACTTTTACCGAATTTACCATTACAATAAGGAATTTTAGAAATATTAACTTTTAAATCCCACTGTATCTTCTAAACTATTGATGCTACAAAAACAAAGTAGGACTTTTGTAGGAAATTTGATGTAGTTTAATTTTTTTATTGAGGGCCTTTTGATAGAACCCATAGGTGTCGAGATATTTAAGAAAAACTGAAAACGCCCCTTTAAACCCCCGTTCCCCCGTGCACTCCCGCAATTGTAGATTTCTATCAAATTTAGGAAGAAATCTCCCTACGGAAAGTCTATCTGTCTATCCGGCCTTGAGCATATGAATACGATAACATAAAAACACAACAAGATAGATGGATCAAATTCGTATATGGTTTTATCACTAGGGTTACAGAAATGTATCAAATTTTTGACCAAATATGACAAAGGGTTGATATTCGTATACACGTAAAAGTGATAACTGAAAAACGTAATAAGCTACATAAACCAAATTCGGTATATGGTGTTGATAGCAAAATAATAGAGCTGAATCAAATTTTGGACGCAATCAGTCAAGGGGAAGAGGTCATAAATGCATATTCATTTCTCTTCACTATAGGAGGGAACTCAATATAAAACGACGAGAAAGTCGAGGGAGAAAATCCCCCCTGGTTTAAGGAGAAAAGAGCTGCGTTTGTTTAACAGCAGCACTCTAATATAAAAAAAGGAATTTCTGTGGAACAACTTATAGGTCTAAAGACACCCACTAAATTTTTTAAGACAAATATATACAAGGATAAACCATTTACAAGAAATTAAAAATTGTGAAGCGTTGTTCCGTTCAAATTTATGGCTATAAGTTTTAAATTTTTTCCACGTAATTTTGTAGTTTATGCGATTATAGCGTTGCATATAAATAAAGATTTAAAATAACCCTTTTATTTTATACAGAAAAAGTAAAAAAACTGCTGGTGGGGCTGTAGGGTAAATAAGTTGGCCAGATTAACTGATGTTTGTCATTGCACCCTTAGATAATTTAATTCAAGAAAAAAATATATACTGTGGTACACTATTCGAGCACCAAAAAATAAAATAAAATAAAAAGAAAAGTTTGATCCCTCTGCACTCGTATGTCGAGTCTGACTCGATATTCTAAATGCTACATCGATTTTGCATTATTGTCAGATAAAGATTATTATAAAAACCATATAGATTCCCATATATTCTCTCAGATTAATTTTTAGGAATAAAAAAAATCAATAACTATATTTTTCATCTTCCCAAAAGAATTGAAATGAATACTTAGACTCACACGCGTATAGTTATGCATCTTATTACTTTTCCTAAAGCAAAGGGTTAATATGCATTGGTAAAAATAAAACAAACATCTTTTACTGAGGCAATATTTTTATTCAGTTTCATTCTACAAAAGATAATCTGTACATTCTTTAGTTATTTAAACAAACCTTATCCATAGCTGAAAATCTGTAACTTTCTATGCATTTTTTTTATAAAACACAGTTATGTACATAATAAAGCCACAAGAGCTCGAGGTATCAAGTTGAAACTGACTAACATAAGAGCTTTCCTTAAAGAAAAGAGACATCAAAAGTGGCACTTTGTATAAACTAAGAAAGAAATGATGCGTTTTATTGAAATTCATTTCTTTCGTATAAAAAAATAGACAGTCAACTTATAGACTGCAAAACAAGACACAACTTAAAAGCTCTTGAGGAGAATATGTTTGCTAACATTATGTGCATTTTAGAGTGCATACATCAAAAATGTTTTGCTGGAATTCTACACAGGTATGATTGATTAATAAGATTTCATCAGAGGTTTTACTACGAATTGTAGCGGACATAAAGTTGGGTGGGTTTGTGTGAAATTCTGATAAAGATTTATATTCGACATCAGCTATTCCCAAAAAAAATCGGAAACCAGAGATTTAAATGGAAAAAAACTGGAACGAGTTGAAAAAATTGTTAAATTCCATTAAAAATAATTTTATGCCATATTTGTGATTAAACTTCTAATAAACTCCATCTCTCTTGATAGGAAAATTATATGAATGTATAAATTTATTTAACGTTTCACAGTTCTTCTAACCACAGAAATACGATTCTTCTCATTTTGGAATTTATAATTAAACAAAAAAAAAGACAAATTTCCCGAAAATCTATGTATAAAATTATTTTTACATGAACATTGCTTTAAATTTAACTTTATATTTCTCTTGTTCTTGCCTATATTCTGTGTACAAAAGCAATAATGTAGTTTTGAAATTTGATTTAGCGTATAAGTAGGGAATTTTTTTAGGAATAGCTGTTTCTATAAATTTCATTACATTTTAAATCCCTAGGAACAATTCAAAGTATTCAGAATGAAAATAAATTATTCTTTATTACTAAAACGAATTCTTGAAAATAAGAAAAATAGTCCATTTTTGAAAAGGCACAGTATAAAGCAACTATTAATTAAAAGTCATTAACTATGAAGGCGATGTGATTGTCAGTACCATGAAGAACTTTCTAAATTTGAAGACCTTAATCTGGACGGTTATTCAATGATCCTATTTCATTCACGGAAAGATTGTCTACTTATTTAAGATAGAAGTGATAAAAAATTCTGCATCACACATAGCAATTCATCTGATATTATGCTTGTAGACACATATTAAATTAATGGAAACCCCTGTTAGTATCAATGGTGGTTATATATGTGAACAGTATTCGAAACCAAACCTAATAATACCGTGTGTTTCTTTTACTGTAAAGTTCTCTGTGTATTTTTTCAACCTGGTAAGCTGTAAATATTTTATGGATTTTGAAAAGTCTTAACGGCAGTGAACGTTATTAGACTTTAGACATCTATCCCGGAAGTTTAAAGTGTGGAAACGTTTATTCGAACTGAATCCGTCGAATGTATTGACGGACATCTGCTAGCATCTGTCAGCAAAAGCTCCTGCTTATGAAAGTCTTTCAGAATTATATACAATGCTGAAGACAACTGCTGTATAAATAAGTGAAAAACTAAATATGAAGCATTTCTGTCTTTTCTATCACAGGAGACGAATAAGCTGAAGTCTTCCTCCAGAGCAAGTTTATTTTCGTGTTAAAATGTTGATCGATTTGGCAAAAAAATGCATTTTCCTTGGAATATACAAGACGCCTGACTAACATACTGATATAAATAGAAACTTATGGTTAAATGGAAAAGGTTATTTGAGTAAAACGACTTGTCTTGAATAGAAGATTCCTGTACTAAAATAACCGATGTAGAAGAAAACGGCTTTGTTAAAGGCAGACAAATACAAAAAAAAAATACTTTCGTGTTTTACATGTCATCTATTTTTAATTTTCAAAAATAGCTGACAGATATTTTAGTGACAATATCAATAAGATATTTTAGCGATAAAATTCCTTATGACAACCAACAGACTGAACAAGCAATATTTGTTCCCAAAATAATTCATTTTATTGTATCTGATAATGAGCTGAGCAATGTACATTTAAATACTTATTCTTTTATATCATAGGATTTTCGGAAATTGTTCATATTCTACTGTACGAATTTTTTAAAAAAGTTTAATTTAAGTTAATATATGTAGTTGTGACTTTTCTAAGCGCGATGCAGAACTTTTTTCATTTTCTATATACTGTACCGTATCTTTATAAATTTTAGAATATATATAATAGGATATATAAGACATCATCATACAAGCTACTTAAATTGACTTTGAAAAATAAATTCGACCGCATAACGTGTATGCCACTTATCCATCTAACTTACACTGCATCATCGAGTCGATTAAAATCTCTCCAAAACCTAATTACTGACACTGGACTATTCGAGTTATGTATACTGGACTATTCAAGTTATATATTGAGGTTTCATGTTTTTTTAGAGTAACAGTAAACCACCTAGCTAAACACTTTTGAATCGAAGCTTATTTACGCTACCAATAATATGTTTGCGATTTTTAATGTCAAGAAAACTATATTTAGCAGATATGTATGTAGCTCAGCACTCTACAATTTCTTTAAAATCAGTACATACATTAGTTATTCAGATACATCTGGGTTTCAACTTCAAAATCCGCATAAGGTAACTAAATATATTACTCCCTCTCTCCCAAAATAATAGAAGCAGTTGATGAATTTAATTTGTCCTATAATAATAGTAGCAAAAGAAAATAAATATCGAACGCAACATTTATTATCAAGAAACTAGATTAAATTAAACAACAAATTAAAAATATTACCCCTAATTTTTATTTTGAGTGTTCAGATAGTTTCTGGATTTTTCAATAATTTCGCTACTGTATTTTAAACTTGTAGGTAGGATCCCTTGACTGCGAAGCTTTGCTTTACATATATGCTTGAGCTTAATGAACTGGACAATCGCAACTCGATCTTTGCCTGAAAACTCTCTTTTTTCACCTTACTTTTACAATGGGTTGATATTCAACTGACATAAAACAATTGATTTCGATCAGCGGATGAAGTTAGCGGATAGTTATAATTCGTAATAATTAGGTTAACCTAAAAATTGAAAGATGTGTCAAAACTAATGACAGATGTCATGAAACATTGATTTTGATTGAAGGCTTCGCAATTTTGCGCTACAACAGCTGCATTCGCCAATAATTCTCTTTTAAATATTCACTTGCTACTATTATTATGGGACAGAGGTTGTATTAGTTTTTATATGCAATGTTAAAAAAGGCATTTTCCTGAGAAATTATCTACAATTTGATTAAATAGCTGTTAAAGAAGAAATATTCAGTTTAAATCTAAACGATGAATTGATAACATACTCTGACTAAAAATAAGCCCCTAAAAGAAATTGAAGGGAGCTATGAGAAATATCCAAGGAGATGTATAATATGAGAAGCCGATTTAGTTCTCCGAAATAGGAAAATTTATACAAAGATGTCGTTTCATAGTTTGCAAAGGATTTACTATTAAATTTGACTTCCCTGAATATGAAAAAGCTTTATTCGAATTTTCTATCATTAACTCAATATAAGCGAACTATTAAAAGTGAAATAATTTGCATATTATTTATGTCTCTTAGGACGTCATAAAAATATAAACGCTAAAATTTGATGAACTTTTTTCCTGTATTCAATGACCCAACCAATTCGAGCTTGGCTCTTAAGTTAAAAAAAGAAAGCAGAGCTTGCCGAACACACAAAAAACATATGGTTTCTGTTTGGAATAAAGTACAGGTCTCAAATTTTAGAAAACTCCAATGTATAACTTGAATAGTTTGCTTTAAATACCGACTGTACGACTATGGTAGTATATAAGGCTACGCAATATTTAGAGTTTTAATCATTTAAACTAAATTTCATACTTCATTATTTTCTATTAAATGGTTTGGCGAAATGAAACTTTGAATAATTAGTAAGTAGTTTGGCAGCTTGGTATGACATTTTCTGTACGACTGTTATGAGTGACCTTATTAATTTGAAAACAAATTCATTTGAAATCGAGAAAATGTTGCTAACTACATTGAAAACAAAGTTTTCATAAGGACAAATAAAAATTATATAATTGTATAAAAGTATGCATGAAATGTCTTTTTCATAGTCAGAATATATTATCTCAAACGATATCATGATTTAATAAATTGATCATGAGCGTTATCATGATTCAATAAGGCCTAATGCCTACTGAACTTTATTCATTCAGTAGGAAAAAAGAAATAGAATAAGTTATTGTATAAACACATATATAATGCACAAATGCTATTCTTTCAAAAAAGGAAAAAAAGGCCACAGGTGAAAATGGATTACTTAACGAATGAAACTGCAAATATTTAACATTATCATTAACCCTTTGACTAGTGATTTGCGTTTTTGTTATATAAGTTAAACGGCGGATATATGCTTCTTTACTAGTCAAAGGTTTTAAGATTTTAAAGTAATATTGTGGAACTTGGGTAATTCGAAGCTGAAGGTACTACAGTAAAAATTCGATTTATTCAAAAATTCGAATTAAGAAAAACTGGCTCTTATACGGAATGCATCCAACGAAACTATAATTTTTAAACTAAAAATGGGAGTAAAGATTTATTTTTAATATTTATCAGCTTAAATAAATAATGCGTAATTAATAAATAAGCAGTAAGTAATTTTAATAAGTGATTATAATGATAATTAAAATTTTTTAACAGTTTTAAAAATAATAATTTCAATAAATATAAGTAATTTTAATAGAAAAAGAACATGCACAGAACTTTGAGCACATCAACTGTACAATAAAACTTCAGAATAAAAGAACATTTCACAATTAAAATGTTCAAAATTTTCCCCCTCAAAGGTAACAAATCTTCTATAGCTTTTTTGACTGAATTAATTGTACAGCTGTAAAACCTGAGCACAATTAACTAACGAAAACAATTTAAAAATATTTTTTTTCTTTGATTTCGAATTAATCAAAATAAATTCAGATTATAGATAGCACTGCAAAATGTTAATAGGTCATTCAAAGCACCAGAGGAAAAATTCGAATTAAAAACGTTCGAATTAGCCAAGTTCCATTATATGCATTTTATATTCTTCATTTAGTGCACTTCAGAATATGAACATTTATTGCTATTCTGCAGGGTGAAATTAACAAGAGTTTACTGATAACAGTGCATAACAAAAGGTCAAACAAATCAAGGAAATTTAGAAAGTAACACTAAACAATGAAGGAATCGTGCCATTTCTTACGTACAAATATTTTACACGACATAACAAACGAATATCAAGTCATAATCAAATGTCTCGCAAGACATAAATCATAATTAAAAAAAAAGCTAATTTAAAGTGTCATAAAATAGGACGCACATTTACAAACACAGGGTTTTGAAATCTAAATGAACCGAAAAAAATGAAAAAATCTTGTTTTAACATGATTAAAGTAAATCACAAAGAACAAATTTCGGCTTTTATGACCATTCATATATTTAAAACCATAATAAGGTTACTAACTCTGATGCTTTTGCATCTTCTCCTATAGATGGCACCACGTTTAACATCTGTTTTTATTTATCGTAATGTAAATACTGGAAATCAATCATTTATATCAATTGCGGTGACTAGTCTTAATTCGTTTAATTGTTTACTTATTAACAAAAGTAAAAACGGAGATGTTTAGAGACAATGAGAGAGAAGATCTCAATACATTACAAATAAAAAATAAAACGAAAGTATTTTAAATTCATACCAAAGCTGCCTATACATAAAGAAATTGAATGTTTTCAAATTTGTTTCGGTTTTTATTGTTTTCATTCAATATTTTCTAAAATTACACTTATGGAGGGAAGCTCATTTTTATTTGAAACACTGATGACTAGCTTAGTATTAAAATGATCGCATGAATTATACTGTCGTTTAATAAAATCTATGTTCGTTATTAATCAAACATGACAAAAAAATCTCTGATATAGCAGTCACTAATATTGATCAAATCCAAGTTTCTGAAAGCACTTGTTGCGTGTTTTCGGAATTTCGTTTCTTTTCGCTACGTATTAAATACATACAGTGAGGTTCATTTTGTTTGAAATGAGAGATTACATAGACAATATTCACGTGATACTACACGCAAATCAGCCAGGAACTCTGTCACGGAAATGAGACGCAAGATATGGCACGGAAATCTGTCACGAAAGACTACACTGAACAGTTTTTTTGACATAAGATGGAATAAAAAGCAGCATCAATCAAGTTTCTGAAAACAAACCGAATCAACCATCTACAAGCCTTCTAGCAATGAATCAGTGTCTGGAATAAATTTCCTGATGTACAAAAGAAATTTTTCAGCTATGTTATAAGATAAAGCACATATAAAAGGTTTATCTGAGTTTCGGTACAATTTTCTTTTGAAGAATATTCTTGGGAAATCAATACATCATAAGAACTCCTCGTCATATCGTACATTGTTTTGTAGTATTATCCCCCAAATCCATTTGAATTTGCTGTGTTTATTACCCTTATTTAATTCCACAGAACTATTGACTAACATACCTAGATTTTTATTTAAAAATGTATGTAAGAGCTTTAAGATTTCGACAGATTGTTTTAAAAAATTCTCATTTACTTTGTTTTGTTTGAAACTATTGTAAAACTTTAAACCAATGTTTTTGTTTGAATTATCATTTAAAACATCGCTATAAAATTATAATCGATACCTAATGATTTTTTTTAATATTTAAAATGAAATTCAGTGAAGTTCTTGCAGATTTTCACTTTATTTAAAAAACTTAAATATGACGAAGAGTTTCATCCTACCTATGTAAATGATGATAAACGTTCTTTGAGTAAAAACCATAAATTTTCAGAAGTAATTATCCACCTTCAGGCATTTACAGAAAAAGGGAATGATGAGATCTCTAATGAGTTGTTAATGAAATGAAACATGTAATAAAAATATAAATATTCATCATCCATGTCTGCGTTCTTTTCATCTGAGGAAAGCGATCTTAATCTTCTTCTTTTCTTTCTTGGGTGGGTCTGGCTTCTGTTCTTCTTTCTCGGGCACCTTGACTTGTGGGGGAGGAAAGTCTTCATCATACAGTTGTCTCGTGAATTTACAGTCTATGAGGTATGAGGCTAAAAGGGGCAAGCGCCATTTACCCTTTTGCTTGGGTTTGGGCATGCCAAACAGGAGGAACTTGTACATACCGACGCGTTGAGGTGTGAAGGTGAAATTAACTCGGTTTTCTTTATCCTCCCGGCGTACAGTGTCTTTAGGGTCCATTTCTGTCCCTTCAACGTCCAGGAGTTGGTAAGTAATGAGCATAACGTCTTTCACTTCAAGAATGAGTTTGCGCTTGCCGCCCCAAGTCACTATCATAGGTCCACTTTGGTTTATCATTTTCATTTTGTAGTCATAGAAACATTGGGTGGGACCCCAGGGAACTTCGTTGTGGGGATAAGGCTGAATGTACTTCTTGGCTACCAAGCAGTCCAGTAGAAATATCACTACATTGTGCAAATTGGTCTCCTCCTTCATCTCGTGTTCTGGCTTTGCATACACCTGGAATAAAAATAAGCAGCGTTTTAGAATAGTACAATTTAGTAATATTGGTAACTTGTTTCCAGAACAAATGTTTTATCCATATTCTTTTAGGAGATAGAAAGACAGCTTTGTTTCGGCGTTTTTATGTCTCTCTTTTGTCATTTAATACCGTTTCTGAATCAAGTAAGGTTGTTCGGTACCAAGTTCAATATTTAGTTACCTGATGAATTATTCATTTCAGATCAACTTGATGTCCAGAAATATTGTATCTTTGTCCATAACATCTACGCATATTTGTTTTGTGTATATTGCATCTATACTTTCTTTGTGATTACGCCTATTTTATTTAATTTAGCAGTCTCTTAAAGATAGCACCGTGTTTTAAAACTAATTACCTATTCAAGACAATTTTTTTACTAGGTAACTGATCCCACCGGGGGGGACCACGAGTTAACGAATGAGAAGCCGCCGTATAAGTAAGCTTGTTCACGTTTCCCTGGTGGGTTGCTCCAATGACGGGTCGCACCCCTGTAAATGAGGGATCGTCGCATAAGCCGCTCGTAATGGGGCTATTATGTGGGGGGGTCACAGTGCTCGATAATCTGTCGTGGCGGCCGGTTATTCATAAAAAACCCGTATGGCTCGTGCTGGGACGGAATAATTCTTAGTTTTACTAGGTAACTATTTTATACTAATCTTGCTTAGGATATATCTAATCAAATCAGATTCTTAGAAAAGGAAGAACTGTTATTCGTATTGTTCACAGTGTGTAATTCTTTCTTATGTGTTCAATTTATATGTTTTTGGATTCCTTTATTTTCTTAATATCATTGTTTCCGCTCCCTTATCTAAAGTCCTATCTTAATCCACTTAATTAATCTTATACTAAATGGCAACTAGTTACTGGATAAATTTTGATTCAAAAATGATCATTGTATGCGTTTTGTATCTTTGCTTAAATTATCATGCGTATCGCATGTCTTTTTTCAATGCCTATCATATATAATTTAGACATTTAACCAGGGTAAGAGTAGGTAGAAATTTCAAAATCATCAAATCGTACCCAGCACTCTGTTAGCAAATCTTACTTTCATTCAAAATGACACAGATAACCGAGATTTGAATAGCAAAATTTCTATTAATGAACTGAAACCGATGTAATGCCATACATGGCACACACCAAATCACCATCAGTCTTAGGGTCAGAATTAGGAGCATCATTTATACGAACTTCTATGTTTTCAGTCAGTTAATTTTAGTGAGGTCTTTTACTAAAGTCGTTGTAATTGTTGAAAGGTGTTTATTTTTCAGTAATTTTTAATTAATTAAAATCAACTAAACAAAAATACATTTATTATCTTTATCTAATATCTGCTGTATATAATTTTGAAGGAAAGAGGGAATTGAATTTTGATCTGTAAATAACTGTGATTACAAGATATTGTTGGACCTTCTAACTGTCTTCTAACAGCTTTTATTCGACATTTATGTCTTCCTTTGAAAACAATTAACCTGAAAAATACTCAAGGATAATCAGTGGGCACATGTTTCGCTATCAAAATGAAGTAACATAAAGTGACACAGTCTATGAATGTGTCTTAGCGAAATCTCTGGTATCTATATATAAAATATAGATACCAGGTACTAATAAAATTCTTTCTAGGTATCAAAAAAAATTCTTTCAAAAATAATTGTTTGGGTGTATATCTTTATTAAGAAACAATTACTTGTTGTTTCATTAGAGAGGAAAAAGTGAATTATTTCTTGTTTTCCATTTATTAATTACTAGCTGTTACCCGCGACTTCGTGCGCAAATGTATGTATGGATGTCTAAATGTACGGATGCCACTTTGAGTGTCTGGCCCTGAGACTGGCAAATGCTAATTTTAAAGGGAATTGTTACCTTTTGAACTGGGATGGTAAATCCTTCGGTATTATCGAAATGCGTGGAATTCAAACACTGCCTCCTCTCGCTATGTCAGTCATAACAGTAGCTCGCACGACGTTTGGACCTGTGTAATTTGCAATCGTGTGCCATTGCGCAGTCTCGGTACATCGAGGTTACGTATCAATAGTACTAGCACACCGACTTTTAATCGCAGCTTGTCGGAAGGTACCCCTGACAATTCTAAGGAGTTGAAGAACTCTACAGGATATAATGCTACTTGTTATTGCCCATTGCCTTATCTACAGATAGATATTCTGTAATACCTCCCTTCGTTTGTGGCGTATTTTTTCTCATTTAACTGACCTTATCTTTCATTAGTCAGTGCCAAAATTACCCATTCAACAACCATTCTCTATTTCTTATATTAGCTTGTAGTGCAGGATAAACCTTGCTTATCAGTTCTTCTGTGCTATGAAAAATTTTGAAAAATTCCCCTTTCAAGTTAATACACTGATTGAATATGTTTTAAACCGACCTCCACAAATTTTCAAAATATTAGTCTTGATTGAGTGTCATTGAACAGTTGAACTCTCATATTCGTAGTGAGTTTAAAATTTTTGACATGCTCCCATAACGGAGACGTCTTTAAACATGCATTAATTTCATCCATCGGTATCCCCTAGTTATTACAGGTTCAATCTGTCTAAAATTGCCTGACATCAATACCGCCATCCCTCCCATGATAATTTGGTTATTATTAATATCTTTCATAGTTCTATTTAACGCTTCAACAGCTTTTTTGAGACACTTTAACTTTTACTGCGTCAGTAATTTTTTTTTGTCTTTCCGAATTTGAGCTAAGTTAATTTGAGTAGATTGAGAAGGAAAGACTTCCCAGTTCCACCAGGAGCATCCGGAAAAAACAACCACCTTAATCACTTTCAATCTGCTGCAAAACACTATAGGGGTCTATTCTGGTACCCCCTGTTGGGTTAGGTTCCGTTGTTAACGTGCGGAACCCAACCCAACCGGGGGTACCAGAATAGACCCCATAGTAAACGGTTTTTTGTTCTGGGTTCAACCGTGGAATGAACTCAGTAGCTGTTTCAATTCTTCAGTACCGTAGGGCAGAATTTGCTTACAGGCTTACCTATTTCTGCATTAGGTAATAATTTCCTCTATCCTACGCGGTCTTCAAAGCTCTATAGATCGTAATATCACTTAAGTCTTCTGCCTAAGTTAATTCTTCATTGTAAATTACATCATTGTACTCAATGGTATCATCAGGCTCTTACAATTTGTGGAATATGTCATCCACCATGCTATATGTCATCCGCTTCTACCATTAAATAGAATACATAAAACAAAATATATCGTATATTTTTCTTTAGTTATAATTAACATCAGTTTTTAAATTTTATTCTGAAAACTCTTGCAACTATATCATATCTATCAATAGATTTCTGACACGGCGCAAATTTATCGACAATTTCTTGAATAAAATCTGATAAGGAAAAGATACAAATATAAATAACTAAAATTAAATTGACTGCAAACTAAAAAAATGAAAATGAAGCGTCGAGTTCAGTAATTTCCATTATTATTCCAAAAATTAATTAATTATTAATTTTCTCAGCAAGATCACATAATCGCGGTTTTCTTTATGATCATGTGATGTTTGATTCCACATGCTTAAGCTATTTTAAGTATCATGTGACAGTTGATTTTAAAAATAAGTTATTCCAAGTGTTTAAGCATAAGCATTCCTTAAGGATAACGTGACAGTTGATTAAAAAATAAAATAGTAATTTTCATCGCGAATAGCTTAGTCAATGGGCCGTTCCTTGTTAATTATTTAATTGTTGCCTGTAGTCAAAAATATTGAATTTATGATAAAATCACATAATATGTCTATTCCTGGATTTCAAGCTACAAAATTTTCGTCCAAATCGGTTTGGTAGTTTGGTCATGAAAGCGTAACAAACAGACAGACAGACACTCTTTCGCATTTATTATATTATAAGGATTAAGGATTTCAGGGAATTTAACACAAAATCCTAACTCTGTGGCACTGAAACAAACTTACCAATAAGACAAAAATGTCTACAATAAACGTTTGAAAATAACGAAGTTCAGATTCAGTCTTACGTAGACTGAACAGTATGTTAATTATTTTTTTTATTCCTTTATGGATATAAGTACTTCAACTAACAGAGCCTTATGGCACTTCATTTGATTCAATCAAACTTGTTTCTGGAGAAGACTCGGTGTATATGGGTGAATTTGTGGTTTTAGTGTCTTCAAGTTACTATAATATGCAATTTTTGTTTTAAATCACAATTCAAATGTCTACATTTCATCACGGCTCAGAAATGCAAAGCACCTTTGTTAAGGTTAATGAGAGATAAATCATTGAGTGCAAATGCAGATTACTTCCGTCAAGCTTGAATAAAATAAAGTTCCCTTTATAATATCATGTATTTAAAGTAATTTTCGGCGAACTATTTAGTATTAACAAATTGATCCTCCCATTTCTATTCTTCGTTGATTTTGTAAACGAAGTTTCAAAAATTGTTTCCTGTAAGTCAATTTAAAAGCTCATCTAATATTTTACCAATCTAGAACTGCCTTTCTCTGATAGCTCACAAGAAATAATGGTGACAAGCACATAAAATAATATACTAATTAAAAAAATTTCCTAATACTTGTTTCAAGCCCAAAAATTTTCATTAGTGTCAAAAATAGTCACTTTCGTTCAAAAGTTTTCTGTGTGTTTTAAGACTGTGTAGTTAATGGTAGCACATTAGAGAGAAAACTGTTTTTCTGTTCAATAATTTATTCATTCTCGATGTTTTTTCTGCATTACCAACTTGTGTAACAGCAGTTTTGTAGTTTTGAACAAGATATTTATCAGTAGCAATCAAAGAACTGTTTTATAAGCTGTTCATTGGGAAATAGCGAATTAAATTTCAAATGAACGTTATGCAAAAAAAAAACTCACTTTGAAATAATAACGGCCTTCTACAGGAGGCGTTACTGCAAATGAACCAACTAAACGATCTTCTTTAAGTTGACAGAAGACGTAGTTGTTCAATGAAGCATTTTCAATTTCGTCAGCTGCGTACAGTTTGTATTTCCAGCGCATTGGTTCATGGGCTGCAATTTTAACTTCCTTGTGCACCTTTTCAATACAGGAGAAAGAAGATTAAAATATCTGTGCTTCAAACATACTTTATGACAATGATGCAATAAAAAAACTCCGATAAGGAAGGCAGCCAAGCAGTATAAGTAGGATATTATATAAAAATGCAATAACCACGCAGAAAAACAATAAAATGATTTAGCAATCCAGTTGCAAAATTTGAGAAGCTAAAAGTTTAAAATTAATAACAAAGTGATAAAGAAATTAACGATAATAATTAGATATTAAACAACTATCGAAAAAGAGAATTATTGAAATTAAACTTTTTTGATGAATTGAAAAGTTTATTCTTTTTTGAGAGAAGAATGCCATTGCGGGATTACAGAATGTAGCAATATACAACAGTCCTGTTTAAAGGCATGATTTATTCGAAAAATGCATTACTATAATCAATACAGTATCTTGACTTTGGACAAAAATGGTTTAATATCTAAACATCCAAATTTAGATCTTTCTTTCTTGATTTCTTTGGCATGTAAATTTATTTTTGTTGGAATTTGGTATTGTAGATAAAATGGTTTTGGTTTGATAAAAAATGAATAACATAATGTTGATTTTTGTTTGGTCCGCCAATTTATTTTGGTTAATTGGCTTGATTTCTTTGGCAAGTAAAACTACTTCTGTTGGAGTTTGGTATAACCAAGAAATATGCCTAAAATGAATAACATAAGTTGATTTTTTCTGTCCGCCAACTTATTTTAGCTAAATTAATATTTCGGTTTATGAGAAGAAAAAACATAGATTGATATCTGGATTTGAGTGATGGTAAAAAAAATCATTTAATACACCTGCTTGTTAACATTTGTCAACGAGTTAAGGGAAAGATGCAGCTGTTAAAATATTGGTCATACTTTGTTGATCATTAATAACTGTTGACACATTTCTAGTAGAAATTAATAACTGTATTTGAAGCTATCTCTAAAATTAGAGTAAAAGGCAAATATTGTTTATGTTTTTTCTGCCTTAAATAGCAAAAGATACGGCATAACATTTTTAAATACTTATTCATAAAGTTAGAAGCGATTAAAAGTAATTTTTCATTAATTAAACAAATATGTACATATCTCTTCAATTGCATTCGAAGTGCTTTTACGTGTTCAGTAGAGGTTCAAATGCAAGAAAATTATGTACAAAGGAAAAAAAATGCACAACTAATTCTAAGAATAGAGTGAACTCATGTGATGTCACAGTCAAGTGACAAATGTAACTGCGCATGTCATCTGTCCATGTTACAAAATGTTATATGACACAGTGAGGATGCATTTATCATGCAACATGCTATGACGCTGTGTTTATATTGCATACACTTTGCGCAAATTTTTCAAGCGGAAAAAACACTTCATTGCTTGGGCTTTTGCTATTATAGAGCAAAAGAGAAAGACGATTGTCACACAGAAACATTTTTCGCGTTCCCACGTAACTATGCTTGTTCATTAAAAGCATTAACTGTGAAAATTTGAAAGTAAGTCAATCGCTTTAGTGTATAGTATATAGTCTCTATTGCTTTCTTGAGACATTAAGGTTTTACTACGTTATTGTGCACATATTTATCAACTAACTTATAAAAGTAATAAGTATAAATAAATAAAATTTAAGTAAAGTTTTTAAATATATGATAAATTTAAAAAAATGTGAATATAATTTAGATAAGTCTTCCTTTAATAATGCTAATGAAGACGAATGATCCTAATGTAAACAGAAACATTATTAAATAAATTAGTCAAAGTTCACAAATTGAAATAAAAAAAAAACCGAATTAAGGTTGTAATTTAAAACTAGAATAATTGTGTAAAAAATGTAAAGCAAAAAAGGAAGAAGAAAAAACCCAATTGTATAAATGGCAAAAGAAATGTTCTTAACATTACAAGCAGCAATTGTATGATGTGCAAAGGATTTCAAATTTGAATTGCCACATATGCCACCTTACAATTATCAGCTGAGTATGAATTGACTCCATTAACTTTATTAGACTTAACAATCAACTTTCGCCAGCCCAAATTATTATTTATTATCAAAAAAATTAAATACTGAAAAAAAATCCAATTTAGAAATACTTCATGTTTAAAATTATTCATTTATTTCCGCATTAATTAATTAACTAATTTCATCCAAATTTCTTAATTAAAATTCAATTACTCATTATTCTTTCCTATTCAGATCTAGGAACACACATGAGTGTAATATGAATACATTTGTTAATTATTGAATGCACATTACTCCGGGCCGGAAAGGGTTAAATCACGAAAAGTTATATAAAATAAAACCTCTTAAAGTATTTATAGAGCATTAAATACATTTCTATGAATGTAAAGATAGCAAGATGCAACTTTTATTGTAATAATAAACTGCTTCCAAATATACCTTAAAAATAACGGGATTCTGTGGCCTGGACCTGATTTTCATGTTGTAATCGAAAAAGTATGGCGTGACTTTTGGCAAAGCGTTAAATTCTTCCAAACTGACCGTCACATCCAGCAACTGCCATCTGAAAAGAAGCATAGAAGGAAAAACAATAAAAGATCCCTTTTATACATTTTCGTTTGAAATGATAAAGTTTTTATATATTTTATTGAATGAAATGAATTTGAAATATGACTACAATTATTTTCAAATTTTATTAATTTGAAAATAATTATTGTTAATTTTCATCCATTTCAATCAATAAAATATATGAAAACTTTATTGATTTTAATGGATTTGAAAATTTGTCGAATCCATTCATATCAATAAAATTTTTTATATATTCTATTGATTGAAATAGATTTGAAATTTAACTTCTAAAATTTTATTGAAGTAGTTAAATTTCAAATCCATTTCCAAAGTAATATTATTATATATTAATACATTATTAATTAATATCATATATTATTAATAATAATATTTTAATTAATAATTTATAAATATTATTAAATAAATTATTATTATCAATGATACTTAAAAATTATTAATAATATTTATTTAATGTTTGTAAATATTGATTGGTTTAGCCTATATACACCATAGTTTATGATATGGTACACGTATAGAAAATAAAAATAAAAAACATTTTAAAGCTTATTTTATACCTAAAAGAGGGCAATTGTTTTGTTCTAATTACTTTCAGCTCTCAGAAATGAGCCTTTAAAGGGGTTAATAGAATCTTTCAAATATGTTGAATTTTTACAGTAGGAAAAAAATATACATGTAAATGTGAGTTATTGGCTTAGGTCTGAACATGAAGAACGGAAAAAGTCTCTTTGGCATCTTGGAAGGTTGATTTTATTTATCTTTTTCATCTTCCTTGTATACGTAATATACAAAAAGAAAGTAAAAAGTTGACTAAGAGATTTTGATGAATCTACACATTTTAAACCTCCGAGAAAACACATTTTTGGAATTATGCCTGTCTGTGAGCACGAAAAATAAAAAAAGGAGCGAGCTAGACGAATGAAATTTAATATGTAATCTTTGCCCCAAAACTGTAGATCCTTCAAAAATTTTGAACAAAATGAAAGGGAAGTCTATCTGTCTGTCCGTCCGAGTGTCCATGAATACGATAAATCAAACCCGCAACGACCAAGATCATTGAAAATTGGGACATAGCGTTACTACCAAAATTATAGATACAAGGTGGCCCAGCGGGTAATGTTTGAAAAACAATCTAATAGATGACGCTAGCTGCGAGCAAGTGAGACCAAACTTGGTGCCCATGATCATTAGAGTGGGTAATTGTATAGGTGTGTGTTTCGTTAACGAGCGGTGAGTTTAAGTGTGTTGTTCAGTTGTGATTGTCACAAACGAAAATGAATAAATATTCAACAGATATTCGAGTGTTTATTGTGCTCGAAATGCCATGAAAATGTTAAGGCAGTGTAACGGACAGGGAAGGTGGAGTTAGATCCAATCGGTGAAGGGGAAAAAGTCCAAAATGCGTACTCTGTTCTCTTCGCTTATAGTCCGAAGCTAACCACAAAACGTACATATTGTGTTAAGTATACTAGAAAGTAAAGGTGACCTCTCTCTCACTGGTTTACTTTTTTCAGTTATTAAGAGTCAAACAAATGGAATTCATACACTATACATTCATATATTTCATATATTCAGATGCCAACAAAAACAAGGCATTGAAAGCGAATGAAAAAATATAAGGTACTATAAAAATATAAAAAGTAGAGCAAAAAATATAAGGTATACTGTTCAAAGAAAACTATAGACCTAAAAGTCATTCGCTTCGAAATTTATATGCTTGAGGCTAAAGGTGACACTTTCATAGGGCGAAAGATTTAAAAACAAAATTTATAGAGTGTCAAAAAAACACACACCTGTGCAAGAGGTTTGAATTGTATTTATTATACAGTATTTTTCCAAAAGCATAAATGCTAATCATGAACAAAAATTACCTGCTATAGTTATTTTCCATCTCATCGTAAGGATAGTGTGTCCAGATCATTGTATCTGGATCCGTGAGAAAGAAATGTTCGTTTAATTTCTGCTGGAACTTTCCAGTGTGGTCTGTAAATCCTGAAAATGAAAAATAGATACAATAAAAATCCACGAAATTTATAATGTGATATTTTACATTTTATTTGAAAATCATAGATTGTTTGTTGTGGGACAATATTTTTTATCGGAAATAAACAAAGAAATAGAAAAAACGATCTATATTTTAATCTATAATCACACGTAACAAAAGGCAGCTAAGTTATTTTTTTCGCATAGCTTCCGGGAATTTCCAAGTGATTTTTCAGAATCAGTTTGAATTTGAGAAAGAGTTGCTGATATTTAAGTAGCTCAGGAATCAATCGCTTTTCAACACACACTTTTACTTAACTTGTTTCATGCTTGTAACGATGCTATTTTGCAATCAATATTTCACTCACTTCCTGGTAAATTAGAGTTCCGTAATTTTGTACACTTGTGTGTTGTCGATGAAAATACACTATCTTAATATTTTCAGAACTTGATTATCAATTAATCGATTAATTTAATTAAATTTTGATTCCAAATGAGTGACGCCCCCCCATTCGTGAATTTGAGAAAAAATTGATTTCAAAATTTCACAATATTTATAATAATGAATCATAAATTAAATAAGAAAAAATTGAAATAAAAAAATTCTACTTTTCAGAACACTAATAAAAGTTTGATTTAAAAAAACTGTTTTTATGAAATTAATTTTCTAAATAGAGACTGTATATAAGTAGGGGAAAGTCTGGTAAGACGTCTATGATAACGAATTGGATTTTTCTCGAAAATTACACTAGATGGCAGGCTCGATCCTGCATCATCAGAGACCTCTAGCGACCAGACACCCATGTCATGACAAAAGATTCCATCCCATCATTTGTGTGATTCATAATACCTGGAAATGTGTTTTAGAGTTGTTACGATGTAAATTGTGGCTAATGTTTCGTAAGGGATAGTGTTCACTGTGTAAGTATTTTTGATTTATGCAAGTCATATTCGCAAAGTGCTAATCAAAAGCTGTTCAATGATGTATTATTTTAATTTTTGTGATGAGATGACACCCTTCAATGTTTTTTCGAAATAAAAATGGCGATGCCAGGTAAGATGACGGACCCCTCCACGCTGATTCAGAAGCTGCCTGAATGTCACCTGCCCTTCCTGCAACTCAATGGCACTCTAGGGGAAAATGAGCATCTCATTAAAAAGGAGATAGTTGGAAAAAAAAGACAAACGAAAACTTTGACAGCTGAACAAGGCTGAAGTTAATAAGACTAAACGCAACAGATCTTCTAAAAATTCTACAAAAAAGTAGAAAGTAGCTAAGCAACACCTCGACTTCTAAAATTCTGAGTCTGAAGACTCAATTCATTCATTTGAATTTCCTTACGTTGACGCTAATGACAATCTGGACCCAGAGGCCAATCAGACCCTCGATAATGAAGAATGCATCATTTGCAGTGAGTAAGGAAACACGGAATTGGGATTCCAGTGTTTTATGTGCAAGCTCTGGCCCCATTCCACCTGTACTGGCTAAGACAAAATCCAAGCCCATGCTGATGCGATTTTTGTAATTGACTTCATTTCTTAAGGTTTGAATCGCAAATTAATATATTAATTGATATTAACATAATAATTAATATATTAATTGATATTAATATATTAATTAATATGTTAATTGATATTAATATATTAATTAATATAAAATATCAGGATCCAAATTTTTCGATTAAGCGTTTGAAACAGCATCGATTCACTTTCGGGTTTATGCAAATTAGGTATTCGTCATCTTACCCGACATCGTTCATCATCTTACCCTCACAGTCGGGTAAGATTACGAAATTGACTTTTTTTTTCTCTAAAATGAAATTTTGGGGTCTTAAATTTGATCATAAAAATTGAAAAAAAATATCACTTTTAAATAAGGAGTTGAAGATGATTTTGGCGAAAAAATAATCCTCCAGCAACGAATTTTGAGGTCAGGAAAAATCCCCAAAGCTTAAGGTCGCCATCTTACCCGACTTTCCCCTAGTGATTAGGTATTCAACCCATTAGTATAGTGACGTTAATGACCAGAAAGGATCGTACGCATGTCATCTGAACAGGAACATTTGTGAAGATGATCCACTCCATGTGTTTTGAAAATGGAGAAATCTGTTTTGTACATTTGTATGTTGTCAATGACAATACAGTCTCTTAATAATTATCAGTTATATATCAGTTAATCGATTAATTTAATTAAATTTCAATACCATACGTGTGACACCACTTAGTAGTGAATTTGAGAAAAAAATTGATTTCAAGATTCCATAATACTTATAATAACGATTCCCAATTTAAGGAAGAAAATAATTAAAATAAAAAAATAAACTTTTCAGAGCACTAATAAAAGTGCGTTTAAAAAAAACTGATTTCATTAAATTCATTTTCTAAATAGAGACTGTATATAAGTAGTGATTGGGTATTTAATCTATTAGCATAGTGATACTCGTGACCAGAAAGGATCGTACGCATTTCATCTAAATAGGAACACTTGTGAAGATGATCCAGTCTAGGAGTTTTGAAAGTGGATATCTCTGTTTTGGAAGGAAGGTGAATAAAGGACTCTCTCTAAGTAGAGGCTAGCTGCCGATGGAGGTGAGTTCGAACCTTGACTGATTGTGAGGAATTCGAAATAAGGATCCACTTTTGGGATTAAGGTTAACTTTCCCATTCTGGTTCTGTGATACCATCAAGTCTTGGTGCACTAGTATTAGTTTAGAGCATTTAAGATAGGACGTATTGCTGAATGTTTTTGTCACAGCCTTACTGTGGATTTACAAATATATTTTTAATTGAAATGGAACTTGGCCAATTCGAACATTTTTAATTTGAATTTTCGGTAATTCGAATTTTTCTCTGGTTTCTTGAATTTTAACTAGATATAATGTTAAAAAATCTTCTATTGTTCGAATTTAATTTGGTTAAGTAGAAGATAAATCTAAAAATAGTTTTTATTTCTGAATTGATACTGCAGTTAAATACGTTCGTACCGTGTATCTTCTGCAATTGAATGACTTTTTAAAGCCCTTAATTCCCTTGCAGTCTTTACCACTGCACAACGTAAGCCATGAAAAAAGCAATACAAATTTCTCACCCTTTAAATAACTTTGTACACCTTAGATGGCAGTTGCACTAATTTTTTTGTTGTTTAATGTAGAATTATTAAAGTTCTGTTTGCTGTTTGTTTATTAAAATTACTTACTTATCTATTGAAATTATTATTTTAAAAATCACTAAAAAATTTCTAATTAAATTATTATTACTTTATTTATTAATAATGAATTATTTATTATACCTCTCAAATATTAAAAATAAATGTTTACTGCCCTTTTTAGTTTAAAAATTGTCTTATTTTTCTCGTCTTACTCATTTTTAGACCCAGTTTTCTCAATTGGAATTTTCAGATTAATATAATTTTTATTGTCGTCTCGTCAGCTTCGAATTATCAATCAAAATAGAACTCCGCACTGCCCTGGCATGTGAGTAATATTGGAAGACCGGCCGCCTCGACTGAAACACGGGCACTGAGACCGAGTTCATAACATGAAAGCATGTTTTATTTTGCTTTTTTTATACTCGACTGTATTTAATTTTCAAGATTTTGATGCGTTTTAATTTTCCGTGTTCTTATGTATCCAACAGTTTTTTTGGTGTTTTTTCATGGGTCTCTGTTTAATTTTTGTACTCTGCATTTGATTTCCACCTCTAATGTGCATTTTCTTCATCAAGCTTTTAAACTCTAATGTGTTTTTAAGGATTTGGTGCTTGTGTATATTTGACTTTTTAATCCTTGCTGTTTTGAATTGGTCTTTTGATTTTATGTTTTAAATTTAAAAAAAATTATGTGTTTTTATGATATTAATATGACAGTATTCGACTTTTAGAATCCTAGTGCGTCTTTTAATGCTTTCGTGACTGCGTTTTTTCGTTTTAAATTATTTATGCGTTTGCAAAATTTTTATGGTTTTACATTTTGAACTTTTATATTCGCTGTATTCAACTTTTTTTTCTAATGCGTTTTTTAATATCTTTGTGATTCACTCATTGTGGCTTCTGTTCTTTGTGTGTTTGTTGTTCATTGCACTCTGTAAATGGAGTTATCTTTGTAGGCTGCTTTTCTTTAAATAAATAACAGCCTCCATTACGAGAGGCACATGCGGCAACCCCCCAATTAAAGGGGTACGACCTGTCATGGGCCCTACGAGCAACACTACCATTTATGTATCCCACCGGGGAGAGAGACCCTGCTTATTTATACGGCAGTTTCTCATCTCCATATTTGAGGTGCCCCCTTAAGTGGGAAATCAGTTTCGAATTAGCTAAGTTCCATTATATAATAACGAACGGCACAGATATTTATTTTAATAAATATTTTTATTATCCTTTACTTCGGAACTTTCATCGTAAAGAAGATTTATATTAAAAAATTAACCGAGATCAGTTTTTATATTTTCTACGGAAAAAAATATTTTAAATTCTTCGCTTGCTTTTCCTTTCTTTCACCGAATGAGATTGAAAAAAATGTTTTCGCAAAAAATACAAATCAGCCATTAATTATTTATGGAGAAGTTACTTTTTTATTACTCGTTAAAACAAGGAAATACCTTTATTACAAGTGTTGCGTGATTGTTCAATGAAGAGCATTAAACAGATACTTAGAAGCCTATGGAGCCCACTAATACTTTCAGGAAAGGCTACTCTGTGTTACAACTCAGAAATACTTCCTGACACAGATTCCTCATTAGGTATCGAAGCACGTGGCACTTATAATGAACACGCGATAAAGTTTGCTCCTTATTGTTGCTCCCAAGGGGAAGGCCGACAAATTATGCACAAAGGAGTGTGCAATTTCTGAGACATTAAAGTTTATTTACACTAGTAATAGCACAAATGAAACAAAGGTTTTTTAAAAGCCAGCTTTTATTCGTGTCCTAAATTGTAGAAAAAAAATTGTTTTTATCAAAAATTTGGAAGTCGAAGAAAAAAACACAAGAACGTGGGGAGTTTATACAAATACTCAATAAATTAAAGTTTTGATATATTTTAATTCTTGATGAATGTTTAAGAACTTTCTTCCTTTTTATGTTCATTGTGGCTAAATTAACGTAACGTATTTTTTGAGTCTCTCACTCTCTAACCTCCTTATTTTCGATAAACAAAATTATTTTCTACATTTTAGTACACTAATAAAAAGTGTGCTTTTTAAAAAGTTTTTTTTATCATTTTCTAATCTTTGGACTTTAATATATTTCATAATTTATTGTTATTATTATGGTATCTCGTAATCAATTTTTCACAAATTTACTTCCAGACGACAGCAATCGATTAATAAAAGTAAACAATTCATCAATAATTAAGTTCTGAAAATTGTGAAAATATTGTATTGCCATTGGGAACACACAAGTGTACAAAATCTCAGAACCGTAGCACATCAGGAAGTGAGTGAGAAATCAATTACAAAATTCCGTCTTTACAAACATGAAACATGTCCTGTTAAAAAAAAAAGCTTGTAAAAATCAAAAATGCGTTTAGTAGAATCATTTGAGAAGTATTTACAGTTTTTTAACTGAAAGAAATGTGATATATCGCAATAAGGGCGTGTCTGATAGAGCATCTATTTCTTACGCGTGATGTTCTCGAGAATCGTGTATTACAAATTAATGGGTCAAAGGATAACAAATGAAGGATAAAAAGGATTAGAAATTTTAATAAATAATTCATGAAGAGATTAAAATAGAGTTTAATAAAAGACGATCAGGCACCACATACTTGAAAATAATGCGTTTGTTTATATATTTTGTAATGTTGTCATAATTTTTACCAAATTGTATAAACACAGTCTGTAATATACCGAGTTTATAAAGGTCACTGAGGTCAGTAAACAGAGAAAACAAAAGGTTTTATTTTTAGAGACAAATAATGAAGCTCCAACTAATTTTTCACTTCCGCTTTGGGCCGCGGTGGTCTGGTGGAAGACTTTTGGTTTTAGATTGGAGGATCATGGGCTCGAAACACGATTTCATGAAACATACGCTTTATGAGTGGGCTTAATGCACTTTAAATAAAGAGAGCGAATGGCTTTCATGTTGGAGTTCTGAGTAAGTTTGGAGAGTGGGTTGCCGACTAAAGTGTCGTCCTCGTCACCTGATAGATTCCAGATCGGGACGCTCGGTACAGTAGTTTTTGGGTAACTTGGAAAATGGTTGCTAATTTGACAAATCAATCAGTTTACTTCAGTTTGTCCTGAGTTCTGTCGATCATAAGGTTTTCTAAGAAACGAGGCCTTTTTTTGATTAATAAAAATGCATTGAGGAGCAAATAATAGTATGCTATACTTTTATGTGTCAGTACAAGAGTTTCGAAAAGTTAGGTTGTAAACACGAAACATGCGATATCTCGAGTAATAATAATCGATTTATTGCAATTAAATTTTGTACACATGTTCACTATTATTAGGCAGCTAACAGTAAAATAAAAATTAGCAATTGTTTTCAGTTATTCAAATGAGGCTATAATGCTATAATAATGATATATGTTGATATTTTTAGAACCTTTGGGCTAGTAAAGAGTGAGGTAGACTCGCATAGCTATACATTAACACCAGGTCCTTCACGCTGGAAATGAAGTTGCTGGTCAAAGCTTGAGACAACAAAACCTATTCGTGTAACAATGAGGATTTTAAATCCTGGAAGGTATTGGGGGGTTGTTGTTACGAAAAAGTTCTTTCTAAAGCATCCTAAACATCCTCTATGAGACTGTGATCCGGTGATCGCGTTGTCGTCCATAAAAGAAGAATTTTCTCCAACAAGTCTCCTTAAAAACCTCACACAAAATTCAAGAACCTCATCTGTATAGAGCTGTGCTGTCACAGAACCCAAATCAAAGGCATACAAAGGTGTACGGTCATCCACCATGATTCCTGAGAGTGAATAGATTTCACTTCCACTGAAGTGATCAATTCCTCTTATTTGCAGGGATGGTATTTGAAACCACCTGGTTTCTCCGAATGATGATTTGTTGAGAATCACTTTTTGTACTGAATCTCGACTCATCACTGAAGAGGATGTGGCCTCAATCTTCCCGTGTCCAAGATTATTGTTCCTAGCACCACAAAAACCGGGATTTCTTCTGCGATGTTTCAAGGGGAACGGATAACATTGGTCGACGGGAGCAAAGATTCTTCTCAACTAGGCGTCTGAAGACTGTTTGCCTAGAAATTATTGTTCCAGTCACGGCAACGAGGACTCAAGCGAGTTCTCCAGCCGTTAGCTTTCTATGGCGCCCTGCATTTAACTCCACGTACCGATTACCTACGGGTGTCGTAGCTTTTTGCTGACCATTGACGGTCTTTCTGTTGATGGTGCTTGTAATCTGGAATTAATTCCAAACCTGGATACTACCATTCGAGATACTCTCAGCCATCGAGCGACTTTAATGTGGCCAGCAACAAGCCTACAGGCGGTTCTTCATTTTAATTCATCATCTAAACTATAGCGATAGCTCATTTTTGCTGTAATCAGTCAGTTGTGAGAATTATACTTTAAGAACCATGCTTTTATAGAAAAAATTCCAAACTAGAATAAATGGCAGTTTCCTGTTTTCTTTTTAAAAAAACGTTATTTTTTAAACGTTTAAAAGGCACCTAATGTAGCATAGATGCTTACTTTGCATGGCCGTTCTCAATGTAAGGCAACGATTTTTAAAATATTATTAACAAATATTTCGAATGATTGCAAAAAATGTGTTTGTAACTTAACTTTCGAATGTCAGTGTACTTGTCTTGTGTCTATCGGTTTCATAATTACATCTCTTCCTTGTTATATGTACTTCCCTAAATATATTCGCCTTCATCAATCCAAACAAGATAGGAGGCTTACGTCTCTTAAAAGAGAGATGAGGTGTTGTAAGCGTAAAAACAAATATTTTATGACAAACGTTATATCGGAGTAAATTGTTAGAAATTAGGAAAATTCTGAATGCAGTTTGATGGTGATGGTCTTAATCCTACTTTGTCTTAGCATATCTATCCAAGTCCGTGAATTGAGGACTCGTGATAAAGGGGAAGTATGCCATCTTTTGTTGTTTCAAGCGACCTTGGAGCATCTAGGTAGCACCTGAGGTACAGGTCTGACTTAACTCCGATATAGGAATAGATTGCTTTTCTGGAAGGTTTTCAGAGCAATCAATCCAATATTTGCTTTTGCTTAGAAAGAATTCTATCATTCATAACAGTTCTTTAGCGACATCAGCAGTATGTAGAAAGTTTTCAGTTTCGAGATGAACTTCCTATGATCCTTGGAGTCTTTGGGAAAAAATACACATTTTAACAGCTTCCTATTACAATTAATTTTTAACTTATAGATATGAAAATTCTTTATTCATCAACATGAGCTTTAAACAATGTTTTACTTTTTTGGATACTTTTTGATAAGAAACTAGAGACAAAATCTAAAATTTTTATTTTTAGATTTTTATATAGCCCCCAATAACACTAACACGACACATACATGTGTGCTATATGTGAAATGATTAAATTTCCTCACTGGAAGTGTCTTTCCCAAACTAGTTTTTAAAATATAAACTAGTTTTGGAAACACACTTCCAGCGAGGAAAAGCATGAACCCTCATGTCCTCACCCTCAAAGCATGAGCATGAACCCTTATTGTATTCATAAAAACTTATACATTCAAGTCTAATCAAGATTCAAACCAACCGTCATCGGAGACATCATTCTGTTTCGATTAGACAGTGGAAAAAGTTAAATATACACCAAAGCAATGATACGTAACTAATTTGAAATATAAAAATGCATGCGCAACGTTTAGTGAAGGATGAAGAAACTCTCTGGACAAATTTCAGAGCCTACTTTAATTATACTGAAAGGTTGGAAATTGAACATGCAAAAAAAGAACTAAAATCAAAGACCATGAATGAAATTACATATTGCATATTTTTCAAGGTATTTAAAAAAGTAATCAAGATATGCATTCAATTAATTTTTCTGATTTCATGTAAATTATAGAAGCACGGATAATCATCGAAAATATTTTGCAACCCAAATTTTCCCTTAGCTGTTACCTTTTTACATACGAATAGTCATTAAAATTAAACTCAGAATTTTTTGTAAAAAATTAAAATAATTTTTCGGAATTTTCTTACGTTAGAAACAATTAATACCATTTAAAAATAGAAGTCATTCATGTGGGCAATATTCTTGGAAGCTTTAACTCTAGTGAAAAAATATTTCATTGCTTTACACGACATTTGGGTAAAAATTATGAAGTGCGCAACTTTCCCTCGAAGTTTCTGATACAGCAAAATTTTAAAAAAATGTAAGTAATAATACAAAAATAAAATAGATTCTTGCGAAACCAGTTTAATCGTAGTAAAACACATTCATGCTATATTTTACAAGCTTTTGTTTAATTTAACTTGTTTCATGATTTAAAGACGGAATTTTGCTTCCGATTTTTGACTCCCTTATTGATGTACTAGAATTCTGAGACTTTGTACAGTTGTGTTTCCGATGGCTATACAATATTTTAATATTTTTATAACCTAATTGTTAGTCAATCGCTTTATTTTGATTGAAGTTGGATTCCAAATAAATGCCGGCATCTGGTAGTGAATTTGTAAAAAAAATTACTTTAATACTTCGTAATATTTATAATAATGAATTAGGAAAAATTTTACAGAAAATAATAATAATAACAACAAAACTTTTGAAACCACGCTTTTAGTAATGAACTGAAAACTAAGTTAATTGTATATTTTTTATCCACAGTATTAACGTGAAAACAAAATCGTTAAATCGTGAAGTGCTGAAAACAATACTAAAAAGAAATTAAGCCTCGATGAATATCTTAAGAGAGAAAAATCCTAAACATTCAATAACAATAAAATGTATCGCAATCGTGATTAAAATTCCAGTTAGCTAAGAGTAGTTAAATCAGAGCCTCACGCTTTTTCGATTTGTTTTCACGTCCATATTTTTGATAAAAAATATTTTTTAATTTTTTTAGCACACAATTTAAAGTGTGTTTTTGTTTTATTATTCAAAAGTATTTCGTAACATCTTCCATTCCATACATCAAGCCACACGCAATGAAATTTCATTTATGTCTTGATTCTAATTTTGCTTTTTTATTTTCCTTCAGACAACTGGTTGTAATTTAATTCCGGGATAAATCATCATTAAAATCTGAAAAAAATCCTTGTTTCTTAAACTCCAGTCACATGCAAATAACTCCCCAACAGCCCATTTCACATTGATTACCGGAATACAAGACTAGATTAATATTTCTGAATTAATTAGCGATTAATATTTGTCAAAGAGTTTTATGAGATAACTGGCTATAATTGAATTCCGGGATAAATCATCTCTGAAATCTGAAAAAAAATTCCTCGCTGGCTAAACACTTTTTTTAACTCCAGTCACATCCAAACAAATCTCCAACAGCTCATTTAACATTGATTACCGGAACACAAGCAGAGATTAATATTTCTGAATTAATTAGCGACTAATATTCCTCGAAGATTTTTTTTTCCCGAAATCAGCTTCATTATGGAAATTGGGGAGAGAAAGCACGATAAACAGAGTAATTGGGGCACAGGAGCGGGAAGTCTTCGACTCCAATTGATCGGCGTTGGAAAACGTTTTTGTTCCCTTGGTTCTCCGTCCATGAACTGAAAAAGAGCTTCAATAAAAGTTTGGGAAATCGGTAGTTATCGATTTCGAAGGGAAGGGTGGGAAAGTGGTCAATGGTTAAACATTGATTTCGTAGTGGTCATGACGACCGTAACAACATCGGGACATTTATTCAAGCGATCTCATGCTGATTCAAAGACATCTCCTCTGGCACCGCAAAGATGTGAAAACACAAATCTGTTGGCAGGGGTTCGAGATAATGGATCCCTTGACACTCCCATCCATTCAGATCCCAAACTGACACTTAAGTAACATTCCACTAGGTAACTTAGGTAATTTTCCTATTCTTAATGAATGATCACTTAGAGGAATAATCGAAGGAGAGTAAAAACATTTTTTTTACTTAAAATAACTTATATTAATGTAATGAAAAGATTTTTTTTATTTTAACCATTTTCTGCTTTTGAGTATTTAATTTATAATTCATTATTATGAATAATATGGAGTCTTGTAATCCATTTTTACTCAAATTCATTACCAGGTGGCGCCACTAGTACGGAATAAATTAAATTAATCGATTGACTGATAATTAAGTTATGGAAATATTAAAACAGCGTATTGTTATCGAGAATACACACATGTACAAAATTTCAAAATTGTAGCACAACAAAAAGTGCGTGATAAATCGACTACGAAATTTCATTAACATACATGAAACAAGTCAAATTAGATTAAAATGTGTAAAAAGTGGAATTATGAAGGAATACTAAAATGTAAAGATTAAAAACGCGTCCTTTTTAAAATTTCGGTGCAAAAGAATAAATAAAAAGTTAAGAATCACATGCAGTGAAAGAATTAACATGAGATTTAACGTACCATTAACAACTGCATAATTTTTTAAAAGTGATAAAATAATATGTATGATAAAGAAATTCCTTGAACAGAAATGGAGAGTTTAGTGTAGTTAGATTGATGAACTACAGGAGGGCTGTTTTGGGAATAATCTCGTGATTCTGAGCCAGTGTCAGATGAGGAGACCGACACCTCAGACAGCACCTATTCCTTCAAACTTCTCCCCCACAAAAGCGGGTGGACATTTGATCCCGACAAATTTAATGTGTACCAGGCCCTCTATGTAACAGTTCTTCGATTGAATCAACGGTTCAACCCGCAACTCTCGAGTATAGACGCCGAGACTGCTCCAACCTGGCCCCAACATACTGTTGCTTTATGACATAGGATCCCTTGTACCTACCATAATGTCGTTAGTGTTACATTCCTACATAAAAAATCCTACATTCTTTTTTACAAATAAATAGGGGCGTTGTGGCCTGTAGGAAGGATCTCGGCTCCTAGGTAGAGGGTTCCAACTTTAAAACCTACTACTCTCAACCTGTTTCCTACCAAAAGCCCCATGCATGAGGGTTTCTGCATGTTAAATTTAACGTCCAGAGTCATGCAATCTCTCTCTGGTGTGAGTGGAAGTTTCGAGAGTGGGTGCCTCCGGTTCATACTTCTCAGCTATGCCGTGCCTTAATCCGTTAGGGCAGTGGTGATCTTGAATAAGATGTTGGAGATTCGAATGTTAAGTAAAACACAAGGATTACCAAGGATTTTCATATCTAAGCCTATTCAAGTCAAATACGAATACTGACCATCGATTTAACAATATGGGCACCATGCCTTTTAAGAAATAAAACCATTAATATGTATCCCATATAATAAAATCTTCTCACAAAAGCCAAGTGTACCAATTAACTTGTTTTCTCAAACTATACCACTGATTGATCTAAAGTTCATATAGTGAACACCAGGATCTTTCATTTTCGGACCTAAGTGCCCTCAGAAAATGGTTGTGCAATAAAGTGGCAGAAACAAATTACCTGTTCCCCACGTTGTATCGATGAAACGCCATGCTCCATAGATGAAAACAGCATTCCATGCATGTGTCACATCTTCTCCAGGCACAAATTGATGTCCAGGACGATAATCATATCCTTTAGCAAAGCCATTTAGAGTTTTAACACGGATCCCAGATAACCTGAGAGGGAAGATATATCCGTTTTGTTATTCCAAAAATCAGTTTGATTTCCTATGAGTGTATAAACGGTACAAAAGACATTCAGAGTTTCAACACGGATGCCGGCTAACCTAAAGCTTCGTTCCAATGGCATGTCTTTCACGAGTTTCGTCAGTGGTTTGCATTTTTTCCTGTCGTCGGAACAGGAATCGATGTGGCTCGTGGGCTTATAAGTGTACCTTATAAGTTATAACTATTTACCGCGTTGTGGCGGTAAATAGTTCTCACTTCAAAGGAAGGGGGAGTGGCAGTGAATCCGTTCACTCGAACGGATTCGCCAAGCCACGCGCCGCAGGAACGGCGCGACTGTTCGGAATTTCACCGACCACAGTCAACAAGCACGAACCTCGAGCGACTCGAAGTTTGCTAAGCCACACGCTGTCGGAACAAGGCTTAAGAAGGAGGATGCACCAGTTTTGTTACTAGAAAACTCCTGTTTTTTTTCTGTGTATGAATAAGAGCTAGAAAACCCTTTCAGAGTTTTAATACGGCTACTGACCAATCTAAGAAAGTAGGTATATCTGTTTTCTTATTCGAAAAATTAGGTTTATTTCCAAGGATGCTTTCGAATCGTCATATTGATGAAACTACCAATTAAATCTACTAAGAAGTTTTCAAGGTGTTGTACCTAAACTTCTAAAGCAAATTTCAGAATTATCTCAAGCAATGTTTCTTTCATAGTAGTTCTGGGTTAGAAGGATCACGTAGTTTTTATTTTTTTCAAGTGAGAAGTATATACATGCACACTATCATTTAAAAAAATTTGTAGCTTGGGGGATTAACCCTTCACTGCCCGATTTTTTATTTTGGAATCGCCATTGGATGAATCAATATAAATTAGCAGAAAGAATATAAGAAAATCATTTTAAAAATTAATTTTTATTTTAAAGTTTTAAATGAATGAATTAAAAACTGAATTTTTAATTAGAATATCTTTTTTTTAGAATGATTCAATTCGAAAGAATAATTTTGTTATTATTTAATAAGTAAATTATTTAAAATTAGATTAAAATAAACAAAAAGTAAGTGATACAAATATAAATCATTAAACATTGTAGTATAAAATATAAGTATAAATCAGCCATACATTTTTTTGGATAAAGAATTTAGGGAGGTTTCCGAATATCTATATTGAATTAATATAATTTAAGCCTGTAAAAAAGCTCCCTGTAAGGGAAAAAAGTAGTTTGTAAAGATAAATAAAGAAAAGTGTAGAAGAGCTATTATAAAACTTTAAATCCTTCTGTAAAAAGTGGATAAAGAATAAAAGGAAAAGTCGAATTTTAGAGTCATTTAATTAGTTTTCTATTTATAATAATCCTTTTTTTACAAATTTACATACATTACGAAATGTCTGCTGACGATTAGCGAAGAGCCTGGAAAATAAATGTATAAGTGTCACAGCTTATTTTGCATCAAAAATAGGCCGCACATAACAAATGAATTATGTCGACAAAAACAGAATTTTTTTTGAAGATTTTTGCCTATTTTTATTTGATGGTATAATTACCTGCACATTTCCGAAAACAGTTTGCAGTAATCTTTGCATACACCTTCTCGTCTCTGGAAAACTTCTTCCGCTGAAAGCTTTATATCCATATACCTCCAGTCATACCTGAAATTAGGACCATGTATTTCAGTTTGTAACTCAGATTTTCAGAATAAGGAACCTAGAGAAATTAACTTCGGATTATATAAGTAAAATGACCTTCTCACGCGCATATTAAACGTACATTAACACCAGACTTAGAGGATTTTGTTAAATTCAAGCCCGAAAATCCAGGAACGTCTGTTATCCGAAAATTTGTGCATTGAATAACAAAGACAACTCAGGCCACGGCGGACGTAAATGCATTTCAGCTTGCAACTTTAATGTTCTAGAATAAAGAACCTAAAGAAATTAACTTCGGATTTGTAGATATAAATAAAACAACCTTCCCAGGCGCACATTCAACGTACATACATCAACCCCAACCTCAGAGGGCTACATTAAATTCAACCCCCAAAATTCATCAATTTCTATTTTTTTAGGAATGAATAACAAAGGTAACACAGGTCATGGTGAATTCGTAAGGTCTCTTCTAATTAACCATTTCCGGTCGAGTGGTTTTAATCGGAAGCCACCTTTTAATTCGCCTTTATAATGTGGCCCAGTGGTTTGTAGTTAAAAACAATAACACTTCCGGCATAGTGCTTCTACCTGGTATGGATATTTGCAACCATTTGGATTCCCAACTGTTTCTTCACCATCCAGCAATTTTGCCTCTTGTCTGGCATATGGTTTGTTCTAAAAAAGTTTTAAAGTCTTTGTGATTTCACTATGAAACCACTCACGTTTAGTAAGGTCTTATAATGTTTCGTGACTTAAGGGGCAGAATTTCTCCATTGATTTCACCTCATCGTCTTCACCATTAATTGTCAACTAGTGTCCTTACGTGTCGTTTCCGCCCTGGCAAACTGTGACGAAAAGACTTGGTTTGGTAAGTTCCGCAACCTCCTCAAGCCTGGTCCATCTTTTTTCACTCGCCCTATATAAATAATTAATCTGTTATGATTACTGTTATTCATAAAAATTAGAGAACATACTTCTTCATTTATATAATAACGTGGGCCTACACTTCTGACTTGTACAATTCCTTTTAGTTACACATTAATCGCTCGCTTATTTTCAACGATTTAAACATAAAAACACGCGAATTTATTTTCTAATTCGAATCATAATTTGTTTTGATTCATATAATCTTTTAAGCCAGTAAATAAAATTGCTGGTCCTGAAATGGTTAAAGATCTAAGAAGTTTAAGCAAAAAGATTAAAAATTCAAGGATTATTTTTAAAAATTCAGATATGTTTCGGGGTATCTGGGGGTTTCTTTGTTCAAAACCTGAATGAAACGCTTCACTTCTATTTAAACTAACATATTTTATAACAATATTATATTGATATTTGAGAGAGCTATGATGT
This sequence comes from Araneus ventricosus, assembly GCA_013235015.1. NCBI lineage: Eukaryota > Metazoa > Arthropoda > Arachnida > Araneae > Araneidae > Araneus > Araneus ventricosus. The sequence goes on along the minus strand of BGPR01000310.1, from coordinate 569,342 downwards.
AACGGTAGACAATACCTTTCGATAGAAGAGAGGATCGTCTCATCGAGAGAGGATTGATTTTAGGTCAACAACAAATCAACGAAAGCTTTCCACTGACCATTTCAAGTATGGAAAATTTCGGTATATTTCACGAACAGTTCTGATGTTTGCGCTATTTGTAAAGGAACAGTCATGCAACCCAACTTAATTATAGCAGAGACAGCGCACAATTCCCTTAACAGTCAGTTAAATGATGACCCAGATGAATCAATAATAAGCACAGAACCACTAATCTCTCCTATTCTGTTATTAACAATCTATTCAGAACGTACTTGATGATTTATGAAAATTTATGCTTTGAAGTTGAAGTTAAATGGCTTGTAATAAATCGAAACCACATAGATATATATTTTCTGTATAAAGGCAAGGGCACCTTTGAGACTATTAATGATGTTTGGTATTGCTCATATTCTCAGAAACTTAAATCAACTCCTATAATTAGATAAGAAACCAGCCTATTTGAGTAGTTAAAACTAGTAAAGCTTTCGTTAATTACTACCCTTCCGATACAACCTCATTTTCAAAATTTTACATTTAGTTATCAATCAATACTTGAAAAGATAAAGTCACCCGCTTATATGTTGCATTGAATGGAAGAAAAATAAATCAATATTTTAACTGATAATTTTCTTATATTTTTCAATGAAGAATTAGAAAATTCTGTCCTATCGGTTGTAGCAGATGTAACGTTCCAGATAATAAAGAAGATCACAAAATTCACAATCTAGTTAAAATACTAATAATCAGCCTAAGAAAGTGGCATAATGTAAAAGTATTTCTAGACTCACGTATAAGCAACCATTTTCGTCATCTCCATTAAATCCTTCCTTAGAACGCTGAATGAGATACATACAAATTTCTTTCAGTGCTCTGATGTGAAACGTGAACATCAGCACGCTCACCATCAGCTGACTTGACCTCGCGGAAAAATGTAGAAAAGCACAAGAAAACTTTGAATTAATAAAGAACAGCGGTAAGCTATAAGAAATTACTTACACTATGTTATCCGCAATCCATCTAAAGAAAGCTCGGACTTTATGTATGTCATTTTCGCACTCAGCGGTCAGGTACTTTATAAGACTTCGTATGTTCACCAATGCAGCTTCCGGAACCTGAAATAAGGACTCCTTGTTTGTACAAAGAATGCTGACAAAGTTATTTATCAAATATTCTTCAAATAACAGGAACTAGTTCTTAAAGTGGAGGTAGGAAGTAAAATTTAATTAGATAACATGTTTTTTTCCATATCTGTAGTTTACAGGTAGTGTTTACAGATTTTAGGTAGCATTATTTTCAGGTAATTCTTTGCAACTGCTGGAACCTGAAGTAAAGACTCCATGTTTGTACAAAAATGCTGAAAATGTTATTCATCAACTTCTCAGCAAAATAACAGGAACTAATTTTTGAAGTAGAGGCAGGAAGTCACATTTAGATAAGTAACATGTTGTCTTTTCCATGACTGTATTTTTACATGCAATTTTTATAGTAGCCATTTTTTAGGTAGCACTGTTTACAGTTAATTTTTTATACCCAGATGTTTACATGCGCTCAATTTTTCACTGAAACATGATTATTATTATTCAATTTTGAACACTTAAGTTCATATTTTTAAATTAAATATAATAATAGTATTATTAACATGTTCAAAAGATTTTGCTCTTGAATCGTTAAGCAATTATTTTTTATGCTTACAGTATTCATATATTCTAGAAAAGCGCCGGTCCCAAGTTTTCTCATTTTGCATTCAGTTATTTCAAAAGAAATAACGATACTAAAAAGGAATTACAGATTTTCGAATTCGGGTGTTAATAATGTTATACTTAAAAGACAAATGAGAAAATCTTCGAAACAATATCCCATTGAGAACAACTTCGAGAAATGTAATAAGTTGAAAAATTATCATTTCTTAAAATTAATTAAGGAGAGTATTATTGGGGCAAAATGGAAATTTTACCGTAGACTTAGCATTTTAGACGAGGAACTTTTAGAAGTACAAGAGAATATACGTTAAAATAGAGACTTAAAAGGCTGATTAAACTTACAGTGGGTTGCCAATGTAATGTGGACATTTTAAAATTTGCATATTTTTTCGAATATCTCCCGAAAATCTGCATGGATTTTCTTAGAATTTCGAACATGTAAAGATTGGGCCTGAACTCACATTTTATAGTGAATTAATAGAAAAACAAAAAAATTAAAAAAGAAACTTAAAAAAAAGAAAAATATAAAGAAGAAACAGAAGAAGTAAACAATGATGATAACAATACACCTTTTGGCGCGCCCAACACAGCAGCATCAAGTGACTGCATCAGCAAAATTTTCTAAAATTAACCAACAAGTCTCTATAGAATTAGACAACAAAAATTCTCTGATAATTCTATAGAGATTTGTTGGTTAATTGTAGAAAATTTTGCTGATGCAGTCACTTGATGCTGCTGCGTTGGACGCCCAAAATGTGTATTGTTATCATCATTGTTTACTTCTTCTGTTTCTTCTATATATTTTTTCTTTTTTTAATTTTTTTGTTTTTCTATTAATTGTATTTGTATTTTATCAGAAGTTGCTGCATATGAGCCATTCTGTATAATAAAAAGAGTTTTAATTAATTTTAATTTTGATTAATATTTAATTTTGATTATCTTTTTGTTAAATTTTATCAATTGTAAAAGTTATTTTATAGTGAAGATTCGATCACAAGAGTATTTAGGGAACAGATCAGAAAGTGATGAAGACAAAAAAAAAATTCCGACTCATCCCGTGTCAAAGAAAGCTGATAATGAGATGAAACTTTCATCAATGATTATGTTTGATTGCATAATATTAGCATGCATTTTCGGAAACATCGCATAAATATTCGGGAAGATAGAAAGGTTTCTTAACTTTCTGACACCGAGCGAGGCGCTCCAAAAATTTCCCTTTAAAAGCGAAGAAAGCCGGTCTGAAGCGGTTGGCTTCTTGTGAGGGGAGGTGATGTTCTGAGATCGGTCCGGAGATAAGCGCGGTAGGGGCTCCAATTATGCTTGCAAACCGCAGCCCATTTCCGTGCACCTTAAGGGAAGGTTATAGAAGGGGGTGGTAGATAACCACCCAGGTTGGGAGAGTCCAATTTATGTCGCTTCCCCCTGAAAGATCCCGGTTTTAAAGGAGCTAGAAAAAAAAAGTCGCCTCGGGTTTAAAGAGTTAAAAAAAAATCCCAAATTTTCTGCATGTTTTTTGTTTATAACTTCCAGAATTTTAAACCAAACTGTATGAAATTTACAGAATACGTGATAATATGTTAGAGAAGAATTATATAAAAATGTGAAGTAAATACATTGAATATTAAAGGAAATATGAATATTTTTAATAAACGATTTTTTACTGAGCATGTGCGAAATGTAGCGTGATTTTACTTCCATTTTTTAAGAGCCAGATAGGGCAACTTTTATAAAAATTCCAGTTCAATAACCTTAGTATTCAGAAAGATAACGGCATTGCGACTTGGTGAATTTCGGTTCACTCTAAGAGAGGCTTAATGATGAGGGTTCTTGCACAAACTGATATTTTTTAAACTTGAATCTTTGAACAGTAATATTGAATTTTATGAAAGTTGAATATCCTGAATACACATATATACTAATAAATTAAATAAATAATTTAAATTGCATTTCGATGATAACTATTCGAAGAGTCAAGTTTTATAAATTTCAGTTTGTGCATGGACCCTTATCATTTAGCTTCTCTTAGAGTGTACAGAAATTCACAACGTTGCAAGACCGATATTTTTCTGACTATTAAAGGTATTGAACTGGAATTTTTATATAAGTTGCTCTATTTATCTGGCTTTGAAGTTATAAAAGAAAGATTATTCTACCTTCCATGCATGCGCAGTAAAAAATTATTTACTATAAGTATTCATATTGTCTTTAATATTCAAATTATTTAATTTAAATTTTGAAACAATGCTTCTTTTACATATTGTCAAATATTCTGTAAGTTTCATACAATTTGGTTTAAAACTCTGCAAGTTATAAGCATAAAACATGCAGAAAAATTTTGGATTTTATATCTTCCCGAATGTTTGTGCGATGTTTACGAAAATGCATGTAAATATTATCCACATTAAATAACCATTGTTGAAAGTTTCACCTCGTTATCAGCTTTCTTTGAAATGGGATGAGTCGAAATTTTTTTTTTTTGTCTTTATCACTTTCTGGTCGGTCCCCTAAATACTCTCGTGATCGAATCTTTACTGTAAAATAAGAGTTCAAGCCCAATTTTTACATGTTCGAAATTCTAAGAAAATCCATGCAGATTTTCGAAAAATATGCAAATTTTGAAGTGTCCACATTATATCGGCAACCCACTGTATAAATTATTAGAACAACAAATATTACAACAACAGAACAAGGCTAGGTTTTGTATGACAAACTGAACTCAGAGACGGATTTTTCTGGCATGCTGTGTCATGATACCCATAAATGATATACAGTCAAGAGTTCAACCGTTTAATATTTATTAGAAAATTAACAATATAATTTCTAAGATAAAGAATAAAGCCTTTGGAGCTAAATATTAAGCTAAAAGAACAAAACTACGAAAACAACAGATATTACAAAAACAGAACAAGGTTAAGTTGTTTATGACAGACTGAAGTCAGAGAGAGATTTTTCTGTCATATAGTATAATGATACCCATGAATGACATACAGTCAACACCTCTGTCACTTAGCATACATTAGTAAACTAACAATGCCATTGGCAATATAGAGAATAAAGTGATTAAAGACTAAGCTAAGAGGACTTTGAGGTAAAGACTGAAGAAAATTATCTTACATCCAAAGCTCGTCTGTCGGTTTCCTTGAAGATAGACATGCAGGGGATCATCTCCTTTTTCTTACAAGGTGGAGGCCTGGCAGCAAATTCTGGGGCCTCGTCTGTGATGGGGTCGTTGTCTGTCTGGATACCTGCATCGCATTTCACGACCAAGGGTTCGTTATATCCGAGGAACCGACCGTCGATTTCAGAATCACTGCGCATAGAATCTTCCACGTCTTCCAGAAGTCGAGCTATGCTTTCGTGAATGGCCGACTTAGATACCTGAAATTTAATAAAGCCATAATATATTAAATTCCTATCTAAAGTTCCGTAAAAATTCTATTACTCGAATAGTTCCCTCACGGATTTAGAACATGAAATCGTATTTTTTCTGATACTATACTAATACATCTATTTTGATATACCATTTCGGTTCATATCGCATCACTTCTATTTTAAAACACTTACTTGACTACTACAGTAGAAAACTTCTTATAGTGTTAAATACAACAATATCGTGGATTTTAAGAAAATGTCTCAACCAGTGTACGTTTTGTTTTTACTTTCTCGTATACGAAGAATACAAAGAGAAAGTATTGTTATCGTCAAAAAATTCGAACTCGAGATTTTGACGAATCTCCACGTTTTAGACCTCCCTGAGTCCGAAAAGCACAATTTTGGAATTATGTTTGTCTGTGTCTGTGAACACGATAACTGAAAACTTATTAAAGCTACAGGGATTGAAATTTGGTATGAGATCTTTACACATAATTTGTAGGTTTCTATCAAATTTTGGACAAAATCCGACCACGGGTAGTCTGTACAGCCGTCTGTCCGCGTTCATGTGAACACGATAACTTAAAAACTGAAATCGCTAGATGGATAAAATTTGGTACACAGTTTTATAATAAAGAATGTAGGTCCGTATCAAATTTCGGACCAAATCCGTCAAAGGGTTGACTGTCTGTTGGTCTGTATAATCGCATGCTTGTGAAAACGATAACGCTTCAACGCAATGACTTTGATATATGAAATTTGGTAAGTGGCCTTCTAACCTTAATTGTAGATCTATGTCCAATTATTGTTTCAATTGGTTAAAAAAAAGGCGTTCAAATTGCATATTCAATTTTCTTACTATGACGCAAGGCCATTTTGCGTCTTGGCGAGCGCTTGGCGATATTCGTGACCTTGGCGCGCTGAGGGAAACTCGTAGATAGTCATGGTATTCTGGGTTACAGTAGGTTCGCATTTTTTATCAGCGCGGGGGGGGAGAGGGGAAATGACGCCTGTTTGGGAAGTATACGAGAAAGTTTAGGGAAGACCACTGCCTCTGGTTTGGTAGAAGAACGAACTCTTTTCACTGCACATTGAGTTTTAAGGATCGCATTGATTTTTAATGACGTTAAACCTTTTACTTTTTCAATTCCTACTATTAGTTCACACTCTCCCTATATATATTTATTTATATATCTTGTTCAAATTTTCAATCGTTAATAAAATACTTTTTATTCATCCACTCAAGTTCAAATACATTTTTTTAAACTAGTAGTGGATGACACTTGATGTTAATGCAGTTTTTCAAATATTAATTCATTAATTAAATTTAATTAATTAATTTTAGTTTTATATGGGAGAAAAAAATTTCTCTTAAATAAGATATTTAGCAGGATATAAATTTAGAAATAAATACCGTCAGTGACGAAGCGTGTAGATCGCTGACCTAAGTAGGAATTGACTTTAATTTTTTTTTATATTACTTGTTTTCGGCAAAACTTGGCTTACTCTTCCAACATTTTGCTATCAAACGGTATTTAACCAATATCATTCTTCTTTCATTTTTATTTTCATAGATATAACATAAAAACTGTAATATCAACTGACATCGCCTCTTATGACGAACAAAAGGTTGAGCTAAACGAAGACACGAAAACAAAGAAAAATAGTTAAAGTCTTACGTAAAACAGAAATACCTCAAGAAAATATACGAATAATTCTTCATTCTGCTTAGAAAACATCCTACTTGGTTGACGAAACAACGAACTGTGAAGACGGTTGCTCTCTTTATTTAAAAAAATAAAGAGCAAAGAAGATGAAACAATCAAGAAGGAAATAAAACAACTTAACACGTTCACTGCCCTCTCAGGAGGTTAAAGCTATCACCGGGATGCCAAGCTTTAAAATAATTTAATTGTTTGTAAAGGGTTTATTGGTTGTAAAACAAGTGCAGTTTATATAATTCGGAATAAGTTCACAAAATATAGTGAGACTTACAATGTTTTTCAATGAAAACAATCCTTTTTAGCTTAAAAATGTAAAATTATTGTCCACTTCACGCGTGTCTGCAAAAGCAAAAAATAACAAATTCGAAAATAAAAGATTCGCTGAGCCGATAATAAATGGCGCAAAGTGTCCATGTTTGAATTTTTTTGAAGAACAGCTATTCCAGAGTGCCACATACAAACATAAAGCCATTGCTGAACTTCCCAAGATTTTTATTTAACACGAGAAGTTTTGTGCCCGTCTAAGACGGACTTTTCGCTTGCCGACAATATCTCAGATCTGATTGTCACAGATTTACTAACGAAAGTTGTTGAGGAAAATTTCATGCACATTGCCAGAGTGCTTAAGAAATAAAAAAAGCATGAAACACAGAACTGATGAATCAATTGACACTAACTTTCGTTGTGTTAGAGTAAAAATAATGCAAAATCCACTAACAGAAAAACAAAATAAAAAGAATTATAAATTGATGAATGCAGATCTTTAAGTAAAAGGAGCCTTTCGGTGTAACAACGGTTAAGGGAAAAATATTAAATATAAAATACATAAATATTCATTTCCAAAATTAAGTACGAAAAAGAAAGCAACCTTTTAACAAAAACTGAAATATTCTAAATAGTCCTGTGGGCATGAATTAAATAAAAAGAAAGAAAACGAAGGACATATAATAATTCAATCCGATGAATCAACATAAAATAAAAAATAAAGGAAGTTAAAACAAAGAAACAAAAAAATGCCAAAAGATTATATTAGGAAAATAAATTAATTCTGGTATTGCTATTAAATCACCCAATCAAAACAGTATCCCTGTGTGTATTCTAATTTGTAGACCAACTGTCTGGTCTGAATCTCTGGCACGTAGCCAAGCCACAAACCACGTGAGCGTTACCGCAATTTCTGGATGAATTTAATATAGATAATTATCTGGAAAGATCCCTGTGACCCACGGTTGATGCTCGCGGGACAGAATAAGAAATTTTCGAGACCCATCGGTGAGGCTCATGGCAGTGAACGTGTTAAAGAGAGACAAGTTTAAACGTTTACTAGCAGATTTTCACGAAATGCTTGCTCAAATCAGCGAGAATATTCTTCCCTCAAATGTTTCTCACACTTACAAAATATGTCGCGTTTTGTGTTAAGTTTCGTAGTACAGCGACAAGAATCGAGTATGCATCTGATCATCATCCCTTTAAGAGGTTGCGCCAAAAAATTAATATAGATTTACAATTTTAATGTCAAGACCATATACCAAGTTTCATTTATCTAACATGTAGTGTTTTTGAGTTATAGTGTTCAAATACTCACAGATAGACAGACCAACATACAGTCAACTCTTTGACGTATTTGGCCCAAAATTCAATACACTTCTACAATTCTGATGATAACATTATATGTTCATTTTCAGTTTTTAACTTGTTGCGTTTTTCAGTTATTGTGTTCAAATGCACGAGGCAGGAAGACAATTGATTACTACAAAACTCTCCACAATTTTGGTGTGAAGACCACGTACCAATTTTCACCCTTCTAGTTCTTTAGACAGAAAGAATTCCAAAATTAGATTTATTGGATTCAGGGGGGTCTAAAACGTAGAGATCCATCAAAATCTCGTGGTCGAATTTTTTGACGATCACAATAGTTTCTCTTCGTATACTTCGTGTAAGAAAAAAACTCATTGGTGCTGAAAACAAGGAAAATATTTCGCATATAAGTACTAATAAACTGAAATGGAAAGATTTGCTTGTTTGGCTAATCGACAGTTACAAATACACGGATTCGAATCCATAATTTCCATTGAAAACAGATGAGCAGTACGCCCTTCTCTCTCAAGTAAACAAAAGCAATCCTATATGTTGTATATTAGGGATTCTTCTCGTGACTTTATAAATATCTTTCACTTTGTTACATTTAATATTTTTAAACCCAAAAAGTTAAATAGTAGAAATAGTAGTAGTAACACAGAAAGTTTCTTTGCTTCGTATACCAGAAAACAAAAAAAAGTAGATGGTTGTCTAGTTTAATTACATTAACGTCTCGTTGTGAAGCAACCTCAGAGTTACTTTGGGATGGAAGTTGTATTTTTGACCCGCGGTCAGGCGTCAGATTTAACCTACACCAGGATCGCAACACGGCTGATCTTCAGTGGAATCGGGTTTCGAACCTAGAGCTCTCTTCTCCGAGGTCGGGGCCTTGACCCCATGCTACCGCGGCCTCAAGATTGGTGTCTAGCTCTGTTTGTAATCCCAACGCTCGTTATTTATGATCTTTAATTCATTAAAACATGTCTTTGAATTATTTAACATTCCGTGTACAAAGTTGAGAAATCTTTATAGGCAACAGTCAGATATGAATTTGTTGACTTCCGTGGTTCTAAAAGTCACATTTTCAAATATTAAGAACTTATTTAAGACTTTAAGCTAGTCTCTAATAAATCAATATAAGTCCAGTCCCCAGTCTTTAACATCAGAAACAATATTTACCAACTTTTAAAAAAGGATAACCTAGATGGAAAAACAGATACAAGCAAACTTTTGAGTTATCGGATACTTGCACAAAACCCCTCAGTCATTAGAGATTGCAAATCATACGAAATTTATTCGCACGCTTTCATCTTTAAATTAAAATATACATTCATAAAAATGATCCAAATCGATTTGCTTCTGGAAGACTTAACTATAGAATAATTTGTCCAATCTCAGATTTGTTGTCCCGCGAATACATTGAGACCACTAGATGTTACTGAAAGTCGAATGGTTAACATTTTGTAGAGTCCAGTCTGTTTCAGGAAAAATAACTACAGTTTATTCGCTAAAACACTCGTTTATTCGCTTAAACACTCGTTTATTTGCTTAAACACTCGTTTATTCGCTTAAAACAAGAATAAGTAATTCTTCAGGTCCTTAATTCACTCAAGGACTTCACTACTATACAATGTATTCAATCAGAAAAGCAATAAAAAAATTCTCATGAAAAAAAACGTGAACACGATCGACACAAATTGTGCTGTTTATTTTGAAGATTTATTGCAAGATGCTGTTTGCTTATTAAACTTACTTATTTATTAACTGAAAATATTACTTTTAAATAATTTAATGTTTTGGTTATAATTACT
>BGPR01000310.1:514691-551614 GCA_013235015.1 Araneus ventricosus | reverse complement strand
TACCATATCGTAGTGTATTCTGTATTATTGTTGCAATGAATAAAATATTTCTTTTATTTTCGATACTTTTTTCTTCAATTTATTTGTGTCCTACTTTTCATTGCAAAAGAAGTTGGCCAACTTATGTGTACGGTTCGTTCATAAATTACTTATATAATTATTGAAATTATTATTCTTTAAATCAATAGAAATTACTTTCATATTTAAAATTACTTGTGTATTTACTGAAATTATTATTCTCTAAATAAATAGAAATGTTTAAATATAATTATTATTCTTTATTATTAAAGTTACTTACTATTTATTTATTAATTATGTATTGTTTATTAAAACTCTTAAATAATAAAAACGAATCTTTACTGCCATTTTTTACTTAAAAATTGTTGGCTTCTCTACCTACACTCCTTTTTTAGACCCAGTTTTCCTTATTTTGAAGTTTTGAATAAATTAAATTTTATTGTTGTCTCATAAACTTAGAATAGTTAAGCTCCAATGTATTAATGGATAAAACGCATTATTTTAATACTTTCTTTATCACGTATAAATTTATTGTGCGATCCAATTTGACATCAACAAGCTTAATGAATCTATTTCTAACACGAGGTATTTAGTTTTGCGGAGATTTCGATAAAGGGCAGTCTTACCTTGACATTATCTCCCCCAATTGGATTCGAAGCCAGATTCGTTTGCGTCTCATTGTCTGTGATCTCTGGTTCTTCGGCATCATCTTCCAGAAGGGTCTCCAAGTCATCTTCAGTGAAGTGGACAGCATCCGTTTGGATAATTTTATCAGCAAGAGACGGAGCTGTACCGACCTGAGATGAGATTACACATTTCAGTCAAATGTACAAAGTAAGTTACTTACTTTTATCAAACTACTAGCCGCTTTCGGCGACTAGCTTGTTCACCGGGAATATAATTTCAACCGAATCTCTTATGAATAAATTGATATTCATGGTTCCCTTAACAAAGCAATTTTACATTTGAAATTTTGATAGACATTTAACCCATGTTCTTTTAGTAGCCTTACACCTATTATGTTCGTTGTCTATATGAACGTCCCTAATGGAGTCGAGTAACTCTGAGTCATGTAGCATACAATTGCCCATCGTCGGCACCAACTTCACTCGCTTATTCCTCTTGCAAAATATGCATTTGATTTTAACTTTAAAATGTCGTGGCACATTTTACGTCCAACAGCATTTTAGATGGTTAAACATATGCCGATTAAAACATATCATTAAACATTAAGATATTACCTTAGCTTTCAACAATGGAAGAGAAACAGGCAAATAAATATTTATTTATACAATAAAAATGGTATGAATTGCTTTGCAACAATGTGAAAGCATTGTTGTAAATTATGCCAAAGAATATTTTTAAAAGGTTGTTAAAATAAGAAAAGAAAATTGTACGTCCACTTAATTGATATCATTGAAAAAGTAATTTTTTGCGCTTTAAGATGGTGTAAAAATACTTTTGTGCTGTAATATTTTCGAAAGTTATTAAGGAAAAACGCAAAAATTTCGCTTAATTTTTAATTAATTAAAATTTCAAAAAAGGGCTCCGAGATGCATATTCCCTCCTCCAATGTTTGTGTCAAATTTCGTAGCTCTAGGTCCAGCGGTCTGGCATGTAGAGCTCCAACACACATACACATACCTTTATTATTAGTAGAGATACAAATGGTGTATCTAAAAGAATAAAGAACTTAATTGTTTGAACATAATAATGTTTCAAGGCTAGCATACTATCTGTAATTCGCGTGATGCAAAAAGTCGACTCTCTGTACAACTCTCTATAGACCAGACCGTTGGACCTGAGGTACCAAATTTGGCAATTAGTTTCTTCTTGTGTAGAAGGCACTCACTGTGAAAGTTTTTACAAAATATCAATTTTATTTTTAATTAAATAAAAATTAATCAAAATTTTGACTTTCCTCAATAATCTCGTATCAAATTATTGCATAAAAACTATTTTCATGCCACCTAAAAATTAAAAAAAATTAGCTTTTCAGTGATACCAGTTTTATTTAAGTGCAGTATTTCTTTAGTTTTAAATTGTTCAAAATTAATTTTAAAAACAAGTTGTAACAATGCTTTCTATTGTTATAAAGAAATTCAAGCAAATTTCATTGTTCCTTCAAACCTTTTACTCGTGTGCTTTAACCAAAGTTAACCATTATGATAAAAAAAACTGCTTCCTTTGAGCATAAACTTCAAATCGGAATTTTCACTTTTGCTTCTTAACTTGATAATGGTTTTAGACTGGCGTTCTTTCTGTAATTACGTGATGGAAAAATTGTTACGCACAGATTGGAACGGTTGATGCAATCAAGCTAGATGAAGACAAGAGAGACGAGTCAAACAGAAAACATTATCATGCTACGATAATACAAAAGTAATTAAACAGAATAAAAATCCTATCATAGGACAAAAACAAAACGGCAATAGATACAAAAAATAATAAAAAGAAGAAGATTTCGGCAGAGAACTTTCTCAAAGGTCACTCCCCGTTGGGATTCTAACAATTCAGAATTGGGATAATTTTCTGTAGAGGAACCGATTAAAAAAGTCAAACACAAGGTTCCTCATTGACCTGAATTAGAATCCCAACGGGGAAAGTTTCTATGTCGAATTCTTCTTCTTTTTACTATTATTTATTATTTTTTTGTTTCTATTACCGTTTTGTTTTTGTCCTATGACAGGATTTTTATTTTATTAGTTAATTTTGTATTATTATCACTGCATTCCTGGAAGTTGCTGCGTTTGCGCGTACCCAGATTTGGGAGGAGGCCATTGTGTTTATTTTATGTTTTTTGTTATTATTGTTACTTTAGTTTTAACTATTTTTTCAGATTCTAGTATATCTTGCTACGATACTGCGAACCAGAGGGTCAATATTTAAGGAAATTTCCTCTATAGTATACATTAGAACAGTGCATTTTTTTAAAGCTATGTTTCTGTATAATAAAAAAAGTCTCACTGAGTGTTAATGTCTAAATGTCAAGACCTTTCTACTTACGGTTGAAATTTGTGAGGGAAAATAGTAATATCAACTACAACAGGGATTCTTCAACTATGTGGCGTGACCCCAAATGGAGTCGTATTGACAAATTTTAGAGTTGCGTCGTGTTTTTCACAGATTCTTGGAACCTTTTAGGCAAAAATGCTTAAGAGATGCATCTTACTAATGAATTAAACTTACCAAAAATTATTTATTTTCGCACCATAAAAGTCCTGGTGGTTATTTTGTTTTAAAGCGTGGAGAGCTCAAAAAATACTATAAAGAAATTAAGTCGCAATGAATATCATAACAAGGAAAATTTTCAAATATTCATTAAAAGTTGTTGTATATGCGATTAAATTTACAATTGGCTTAGAATATTTCTATCAGCGCATCACTCTCTTAAAACTCTATCTTCGCATCCCTATTTTTGATGAAAAAATATTTTCTGCTTTTTAGTACACTAATAAAGGCGTGTTTTAAAAGCTTTTTTTTAAAATTTTATTGTTAAAGCATGCTTTCACCCTCGAATGATGCAATATATCTGAAGTATTCTTTTTAAATTTTGAAAGTCTCAATAAAGATATCTAATTCTTACTACTATAATTTGAAAGAAACTAAAATAGTTCAAAAATTTACTATTAATGGTTTTTGGAAGCGGCATTTAAAAATGAAATTCTATAAAAAAAGGAATATAACATGTTCCTTTGAAGCATTTCGTAGAAAGTTAACAACAGTAAATAAGCTAATAGTTTGAGATTTTTTTTAACTGCCATACAAAATCAAAAATATCATTATTAAGTAGGCATGCTTATAGGAAATGTTATTGCATTTAAATTTTCAACAGTGTTTTTCAATCTCATTTTATAGATGTTAAGATCAATACTGCCAAAGATTCCTAAAGCAATAAGAAATTTTACGTTTGTTCATGACTGCGAAGATTTTTAATTATTCTAACTTTATTATCCTGACTTCCTTCATCCAATGACGTCTTTAAAAAGAATATAAAAGTAATAAGTTTTCTATGCAGCTTAAATGTAAAGCGGAAAGACATAAAACCACAGAGCTGTGATAATTATGCTCCATCCTGTTTTATGAGCTGCTGTGATTCCATTACGATATTGTCTCTTCTTGTTTTGGCATAGTTTATTGCTCCGGAATGTGTTGCTTCTTTTATGCCTATTATTCGATCGTGGAGTAAAAGTTATAATGTCGAAAGTAATACAGTGTAACGGCTCTCCTCCTTAATGTCTGAATTCAGATCAGATCTTGGGGGAAATAATAACTGTTTTACTTCCGTAAGTTACAAATGATGTATATTTTTCAAAAATCAGTTAATGGAAGCTTTGATTCTTTCTGAGTAAGTTGGCCTAAAGCAATGAATGAAATTAACGGAATTCAATGGATGGTCTTATTTAATTTTAGTTGCATTAAACAATAGTTCTTTAAAAGAAGTGTTTATAAATTTATGTAAGGAAATAAATAATTTCATAGCTGAAAACTAATCTGGAATCAAATAACCTTTGGATTTTAGAATTACAGTGGACATTTTTTAAATATTTGTATTCGCTCAAGCGCGAATTTAATCCTTTGTACTTGAGAGAGAAATCAGTAAGGAAAAAATCTTGTAGACAAGCCAGAAGGCGAAGGTAGATACATCATGTCTGGTTAGATTAGGAAGTTTCTTGTAATCCTTATCCAAGACCAGTGGAGTATTTTGGGCGATATAAGGATAACAGAACCTAAACGCATATTGTTATGTTCTGATTTAAGAATACGGAAGAACAGCTGAAGTACGAAGAAGAAACATTTTAAACTACTAATAAACAATGGCAAGGTCCAAGGTAGCACAACCCTAGTAGGACAAAAGTATTCTACACTATTGAACAATATTCGCAATATTGTATAATATAATATTATATAATATCGAACAATATTGTACAATATCGGACAACATGTTGTGCTACCTGGGAATATGTTGTCCGATATTGTGCAATATTGTTGGATATTATATAATATTATATGATATTGTACAATATTATACAATATTGGGAATATTGTTCAATATTGTACAATATTGTACAATATCTTTGTGCTACTAGGGGTATGCAGCAAATAAAATTGAATTTTGCCATGGGATGGATGACTCTTCTACGAACTCAGCTGAGACCTTCACTCTCCCTACCAAATATCCTTCGCCGGTTCAACGGAGATAGTATGCAGAAATTCTCCTGAAATATCATGAGAACCATTGTGTTCGTAGAAGGAATCTACCTAAAATTACTGCAGAATATACTTACTGTCAACTAATCTCACTTGGTTTAACGTAATTAGCTAAATCAGTAGGCCAAGGACTCATGATAAAGGGGAAGTGTGACAGCTTCAGGTATTCAAAACGAATTAGGAGCACCTAGATATCACTTAAAGTAGAAATCTGATTTTAGCCCCAGTTTATGAAAGTAGGTTATTTTTCTTTAGAACTTTCGGGGGAATTGGCCCATATTTGTGTTTTGCTTAGAGAAAAACTTGGAAAATCTCTATCAACGAGCAATTCACATCTTAAGAACACATCGGTATGCCAGTTTTTGAACAATGTTTTTTAAGAGCACAACCAGAATAGAACACAATAGGCCACTGGTGGACTGAATTAATGCTTGAGAGTAGTTATAGGGCATTATTATTGATTTTATTTAAATTATAATTTCGATAAAACTAATTTCTGTAAGCAATGCTTATTTAAATAATAAAATAACTGAACAACAAATGGCATATTCATATCAATATATGTACTCTAAATAAAACTGATATTTTGAGACCGTCTTCTTAAACTGTCATTTTTATGGTTCCGATAGTTATAAGAGGACGGAAAGACGAGGACTATTTTTCAACAGCACTGTAATTTTGAGGATGCCCCTTTCCACCTAAGTTAACAAATAACCCATCTTCTACACTGCATCCAATGTACAAAGCTAGGGACTCTCATCGAATAAAACGTTCCTGTCAGTTGCAAGAATAAGTACCAGAAGTTTTCATCAGTATTCCTTTGGGGCATCAGACATCAGCAATATATCAAACATAAGAGACGATCAACTCGCCTATTGGTTGACAGTTCGAGACACCAAATCAATCACTAGTCTAGACTTTTCTAGACGTGGTTTAGAGAAATTGAGGCCTATCAAATAGGACTTCTCTCCAAAGGATAGAAAGGGGTTCTTCTAAGGTAATTTGGCAACAATTTTAAAACACGAGTTCTGAAGTTTTTATGCCAAATTGTCACAATTTTGATGGTAATAGTTGCTGAAACCAAATGACAAAGGACAGTAGTAGCTTGAGGAAACATTTTCGAAAATAATTTGTAAATTGAAAAAAAAAAAAAAAAAAAAAAAAAAAAAACGTCATTTGTCGAACCAGAAGCAAAGATTAACCTTATTATGGAAGAAGGTCTTTTTGCATTTCCAAATCATGTAACCGATTTTCTAATAGTACTCTTTAAAACAGATCTTAACATTTAAATATTTGAATAACACAAGTAAGATTATAAAAAAATTGTGTAAATTTTGGGTCGAGGAAAAGTTTATTCGTTTTTTAGAAATATATAGATGTACGGTCATGTATCTTTTGCAGTAACTATTGCAGAGAACAAAATTAATTACAGTTTGAAAGATATAATTGAATATAGAAAATTGAAAAAAAAGCCGTGCATTCTCTTATTCAAGAAAAGTTATTGTAGCTTTGTCCTAACGATATATTTAATTTGCTAGTACTGTCAAATCTGTCTAATTTTGAGATTATTTAGGACGGATGAATAATTCATTTCCATATTAGAATTAAATATGATAAATTTAATAAAAACAACTTTAAAAACGCAGTGCAGTATTAGTGCTTCAAAAAGTAGAATTTTTTATTTTAATTATTTTCTGTATTTTAGTCTTTAATTTATATTTCATTGTTATAAACGTTATGGTAATCTCTTGAAATCAATTATTTTCTTAAATTCACTACCACTTATATGGAATCAAAATTTAATTAAATTAATTTATAAACTGATAATTAAGTTCTGAAAATATCTAAAAAGTGTATTGTCATCGAGAATACAAGTGCACAGCGTTTGAAAACTCTAGCACATCAGGAAAGGAGTAAAAAATTTGGTTATAAAATTCCATCTTTACAAATATGAAACAACTCAACAGAATGATCAGAATGTACAGAATGATCATCGGCCTGCTTCTAAATTAATGCTTAAGAATTTGTGTCTCTATAAGAAATGGGATAGTGTTATTCTGATTTTCTCTCTTTTGGAAACTGTTTCTGCCTAATAAACCGTTTAAATGCTCCAATGGTTTTAAGTTAATTTCCTTTTGTTTAAGTTCCTAAAGCAAATTTCTTTTCATTTGTGTAAATTCTACAAAGTGCATCGACCTATTTTGGAACACGCACACTTGCATGTGCGAGTATTTTTTTTAATAAATGAATACTAAAATCCCGACTTAATTTCAGAACGTGAGTCTATAATAACAAGCTGATAATACTGAGAACTTATGGAAAATTCCAAAATAAAATAAAATTTAATGAATCATTCATGTTGAAAATTAGGTAGACACTGTCTGAAAAGTTGAAAAAGAGAGAAAACGCACTTGCAAATAAAAGAAATAATTCAATTTACAAACATTTAAAAAGTCAGAATTCAAATGTTTACCCTTTAAGTTAAAAAGTACTCAATCTCTTATGTATAGATAATTCACATATATTTTTACTGATTCAAAGAATACATAAAATATTAAAAATATGTTACGTAGCTGCACGTACTCGCAAGTAATGTGCAATTTATATTGAAAAATGGAAAATGCCATTTCTTAAACTGTATGTCAAAATGATTTTTGACTGCAATTTAAAGCCATTCCTCCTTTAATAATCAAAAGATGGCACAAACATTTCTCTTGTTTTCTTCCATTCTAGAAAAATTTTAAATCATCACACAAGAAAATAATTCAGGTAGTATAGTTGGTGCGTTAAAAAGCTCCAGGGCATATTCTGCAGAGCACCAAGCTATAGCAGCACAGTGTTCTACTTGCAGCGACATGTAATAAGATAGTGCGTCAAGTGATGTCGCTTTATTAACATAAGGGGGTGTTATGATATTTTTTCTGTGATTACGTACGTGTGGTAGTCTGTAATTACATTATAAACAAAGAGATGGAACAAAAAAATTGAATTTGTGTGAAATGACGTGTTAAACTGAGCAAATTTGTCACAAAGATATTGAATGTGCTTCAACAATCTTGTAGTGATGAAACAATGAATCGTACACAACGATTCGAGTGGTAGAGGGACAGAGTCCATTCTCAGCGTGTGTTTCACCATCTGTGGCATTAAGCATCGCGAATTTATCTCCCAGACCTAAATCGTCAAAAGAAAATTTTGCTGTGAAGTTTCAAGATGTTTGAGGAAGAACATTCAGTCAAATCGACCGGATTTGTGGCATGCGGGGAATTTGGATTCTCCCCGCTAACGACGAAATTCAATAAATGCCATCGAACTTGTGTATAACGTCGTGCTTGTCAGACTGCTCTCCTGTAGACTTTTTCCCTTACCAAAGTTGAAGATGCAAGTTTACCATTTTACACCATTAGTTCAAGTTTACCATTTTTATGCCATTGGGTTTCTCAAAAGTTATGGATATGTTTGCAGAAAATGATTGTCGCATTCCAGCAGACACAGGGACTGGTGCATAGCAGCAGAAGGTCACTATTTCGAAGATGATGTGTTTAAACTGAGGTTACTATTGTACTTTTATGTCAAGTACGATAGTAATCTCCACTGCGATAATGAGATTACTGTTACTTTGCAGATAGTCCTACAACTTCTAGACACACAGAGAAAATATCATCAGTAGAAATTCTTTTATTCTCTCGTTTATTATTCGTGTTTGTTAATACGAATAGTTCTGACTTGTTTGATAGCAGCCAGTGAGATATATTTTAATTTTATATCTTCGAATATAAATATATTTTAAGTACTCATTATAAGTTTTAACAGATGTCCACAGTTTCATAGAGTGCATGGAAACTTTAAAGTGTGAATATGGTGAATTATTGGATTATTTCGTTACTTTAAAAGCTTTCCGATTTGGAGACAGATGGTGGGTAGCTTTTGTACACTTTATTACTTATTCAGCATTTTAAAAGATTTCATTTATGAGGAAAAGTTACCTGAACAGAAGCGTCCTTGGTGCTCATAAAGCGCAACCTTTCTTTGATTTGCAGCGCCGTCGGCTGCTGCGATGCGCTGTTCCAAGTGATGACCGCCTTGCTGAGCGGGGAGACCAGGCGAGTCGCTCGGCTACCACCGCAACCCATCACGCCCACCTGTAACGAAAAAATTAGAATGCATAATCATCATCCTGTTAAAGAATAATATTTAATTGCTCATTTAAACAATAAAGATTTCAATACGTTCAATACACTGTTTCAAAAGGTATCCGCACATAATCCTAATAAGCTAGAATCACGGCAGACGAAATCTCGACAAACCGAAATGCCGATAAGCGAAATCTCGACAAACCAAAATCCCGACAGACGAAATCTCGACAAACCAAAATCCCGACAGTCGAAATTTTGACAGACCAAAATGCCGACAAACGAAAACTCGGCAAGCCAAAATCCGGCAGTCAAAATCTCGACAATCCAAAATGCCGACAAACGAAATCTCGGCAAGCCAAATTTCCGACAAAAGAAATCGCGGCAAGCCAACATCCCGGCTGTCAAAATCTCGTCAAACCAAAATGCCGACAAACGAAATCTCGGCAAGCCAAAATCCCGGCAGTCGGAATCTCGAGAATCCAAAATCTCGACAGGGTCGAATAGACCCGACAGGTCATATAGAGAAAGCGAAAGATTTTTTTTAAAAAATGAAGTAATAAAATGAAGTAATCACAAATTAATGACAATATTTTTATGATTTAACGATGAACACTATTGACTAGTAGTATGTGATATTTAGTTAAAATGGTATTTCATTAAGCCAAATTGAGCGTTTGGATTTAGATATTGATTTTTTGGGATTTTCGACAGTCGAAATGTTGACCTTGTAGGGATAACGACCCACACCCGTCTCAAAGTCACATAATCAATATATTTTTTAAAAAGACTGTTAAATTTGCAATTTTTTTGAAGATTCTACGTTTTTTATATTTAATTTAAGTTATAAATACAATTATATTATTTCTACTGGTTGACCGGAATGCACATTCTGCTTCTCCCTTCTTTAAAATGGTTCTTGAACTACCAGACTGTGTTTCATTTCTTAGAAATGTGTTACATTTGTTGTGTTTTAGATATTAGTCCGTATTAAGCAATTTCAATACAGGGTGTTTAAGAGTTCAAAGGGAAAAACGTTTATACGGTAAATGGCACAGTAGCAAACATTTTTTGGTATTGTAATATCTGGGCGCAAGTGACAAATTGAGACACAAACCCAGGAAATAGACATGAAAAGAATCATAAATAGTTTACTTACAGCATCCTAAGTGATTCTTTACAACAATGTTTACGATAATAGCTCAAAAATTATGTCCATCAACACACTTAGCAATGTATATGAAGTCATTTGCGAACAGCTTCAAAGATGTCAAAGATGTTTTTCTCTCACATCTACAGTCGCAGCAAATTTTTGAGAGACGAAGTGCTCAACGAAGTGCGCCCAGAAATGCACGCCAATCACTCCATTGAGGCTGCGAAGTATACATTATTGTTCGCTGAGCAATTTAGAGTAAATGTTGTAAGAATTTCTGTTAAAAAGCAATTGTCAGCTGTGCTTTAAGGGAACAATTTATGTTTCCCTTCATATTTGTAACTTGTATTTGTATTTTGACGGATGACTTCCGTCCATATCTTTGTATACAAAAAAATGTTTGTTGCAGTATACTTAACCCTTCCTTAAAGTTTGTTCCATGAATTTTGAAACACCCTGTGTAGTAAATAATGTTTAAGATATAAAAAAAGTAAAGTAAACTCTCGAAGGCACTTATGCAGCTTAAAGAGAAAATACGATGTTTTATAGAAATTATCTGAAACAGTCTACAACGTCCTGCTTCATTCTGAAAATTTTTCCATGGACCATGATCAAGGCTAAGTGGAAAAAGTGGAGTAGGTCGCGATCCTATCAAGAAATTTATAAGCACATGAATCTTACATCACTTCACGACACACACAAAATATCCAAATGATTCTTTTAGAAAGCAATTACATACTCTTCACTGAAACATATCCTTTTAATCTCTGAATACAACGATATAATATAATTAGTAGTATACAACAGGAGCGGTCGTGGAGAATGGGAATTAATTAATCTCTTAAAACAGTAAATTTCTTCCAAAGAACTTGTCAAGTATATTGCGGGACAGTATAAATTATGTTCTTTGTTAGCATAAATTTCGCTTCTGGAAATACACTAGAAGGACGAATCTATTTATGAAATTCCGTGCCACGACTATGTTAGGTCGCTCGAGCTTCACATTTTGAAAAGCAACTGTTTCTCGTGCACGACAAATCGTCGAAGTAATCAAGAGTTGAGTCCATTACCTTCCGTGGTATTGTGCTACAAAATCACCACTGCTTACAGTGGATCTGGAAGAGAATCTTCTAGTTCAACAGTCTTTCGGAAAATCAAGTAATAACCAGCAAAAACTTACCCCCATTGTCTTATCATACGGAGTCAAATGAATGATAGTCATTATGGCGTAAATACGGGATTTGAATCCTAATGGTCATCAACAGCCTCAGCTCAACTCCTCCCGCAGGAGGTATTTTCCGTCATCGGAGTGCAGGTAACTCAACCCCACATACCATTGTTATATCTACTATTGAAGCGAGACTACGCTTACTTATCCGGTGACTTATCATCTACGTATTCGTGGTACCTTCCCCGTTGGGATAAAAATGTTAACAAATAATAATCGTAATTTAATCCTTTGAAATCTGTTTTAAAATGTTTTATTGAAAATTTCCTTAGGAACCTTGGACAGCATTCGCCAGGTCATAGTGCAATGAAGTTCTAGAAAGATACACATATTTTATTTGGCGACTGTGTAAAAGTTGTTTTAATTCGATCGACAGTTTTTATTTAATCCTCTTACCAAGCACTGAACCATAGAATTTCTAAATATTTCGTCCTTGTCAAAGTTTTCATTCTAAAAAATATATTTTTTATGCAGGACATTAAAGCAATTGGAACAGCTCATCGATCGAAAAGAAAAAAAGGTTTGAAATGGCAGAATCACGAAAGTGCCTTATAACAAAAAATGAAGGGAAACAAACGATAATTTCCTATTTTTATCAATAACTTCGCGTAAACAATTAATACTTCATTTATGCTTCCTTAAAAATGAAACCCCCCTTTCGAAAGCCAACAAAATAATTTCTCAAAGAAATATGTTTCATCGAGTTATAAGTCTGCAATTGTAGCTAATAACTAATTTTTTTTTCCTTTAGTAATTAGGGCTCGTAACAAAATTTACTAATTAAACTTCGACTTAATAAACCTGCAAATTCAAATCAATAATGATTCTATGTATTTGAATTTTTTAATATTTATCGTCTTTTTAATCAAATAGTAATAAATTAATATTAACGTTGAATGACATAACATTAACTTTTAGTTAATATATAATCAGCACAAAGTGGAACAAATTCCCTCCATAACTTCTATTTTGTGACAACATTTCAGGCAACCCCAAGTTTAAAGTCTTTTCCCGGAGTTACAATAAAGACATTTTAATTAAGAGGTCGTAAGAGCCTTCCTGTTTCCGGTTGCATCCCGGACATTATGACCCATAATTTCCGATTTTGAGGTTAAATATTATTCTATTTGGCGACGAACGGCGATCGTTATTTCACTTTATCACTGGTTATTTATTTGAAAAAGTCGCGCTGTTAATGCTGATTGCAAACATAATTGCTCGCGTATTACATTCCTTTAACTTAGCTTGATTTGTTTCATGTTTGTAAAGATGAAATTTTGTAATCGATTTTTCGGTTACTTCTAGATGCACCAGTGTCCGGAAATTTGGTACGCTTTTGAGTTTTCGATGACAGTACAATATTTTAATGCTTTCAGGACTCTATTATCAGGAAATCTATTAATTTCATTTAAATTTTGATGGGTGTTGCCATATGGTATGGAAATTATTAAAAGTTTGATTTTAAGGTGCCATAATACTCATACTGATGACTTATGAAATGTATTAAAACTAATAAAATAATAAAAACAAGCAATCTTGTTAAAGACACTCTTTTATTATTGTACTATAAAAGTAGAAAATAATGAATAATCAAAAACGTGGGCATAAAAACGAAATAGTAAAAACGCGAGGCTATCAAGAAATTAAGCCACAAAAGATATCTCATAAGGAAAAAATTCTTAAATATTCATTAACAATTAAAATGTATTTTACATGCGATTAAAATTCCGATTTGTTTCGAGTATCAGCGCTTCACGCTTTTACGATTTTGTTTTGACATCCATTATTTTTGATGAAGCAGCTATTTTCTATTTTTTAGTACATTAATAAATGTGTGTTTTTAAAAAGTATTTTATTTTTATTATGTTGTAGCTTCGATCATATCTTGTACTTGACTCCGTAAATAGCATTTGAAAAGATTTAATTATAACACACCCACGTAGCGTTTTAGCAATGTTTGGTTCCTCTCAAAGTTCTAATATCGCATAGTTAAATAACATAATCAAATGTATTAATCCTATATGTATGGCCTGTGGTCAAAAATAATTTGGTGTAGGTGATTTGCAACCAAATGGTCCCAATTGACACTCAAATAAATTTTATAAATGTATCCAAAACTACCTTTGACACTGACAGATTTTGAATGATATTTTTTATTTCGTGACTTTGATGTTTGCCGGCAATAATATTGGAAACCTTTATATGAAAAACCTTTTTTCATGCCTTAAAAATTCGAAATATTATTTATTCAATTATACCAGTTCTACAGACAAGCAATTTTTTTGCAGCAATTTTTAAATCACTTTTTAATTATAGCTACGATTACGTCTACCAAAATAAATGTATTTAAAATTTAACTAATGGGAGTCGCAACTTGCAGATAAATAAATGAAGTTATTAAAAATGTATATATAAATTTTCATTCCACGTGAATGGCAACGGGCATGTTAAAACAATTTTTGTAAATAAATTTGTTGTTTGATGTTTTTGTTATTTTCATAGCATACTGAAGAAAATCAAGTATTAAAAGCGAAATTCTTCCCTTAGACGGATTTCGTCGAAATTTGACATGTATCTAAATCAAATAAAATGCAATCACCAATTCAAACAAATTCAAAAAATATTACAAAATTATTACAATGTTTTAGTAGCGCGCAATATGCCGCTGCGTACAAAAAACAAAGGAAGACAAAAAACATTCCGAATAAACATAAAGACAAAGAAATTCAACCTGAAAAACTGTAGCAAACGAACAAAGAATCCATTCCAACATAGTTTCTCAAGGGTTACATGCTAGACATGGATTAAAAAAACTTGGGAAATTTTTCTGTAAGAAGCTTGACTTTCGTCAAAAGAAGCTTCTTGTAACCCGAAAGATCCCAAGGAAAGAAGAACAAAGCAAGGAATAATCACAATTTTTTATAAACAAATAAAAACGATAACTGCAATAAGATTTATTTAAAAACAATTTAAAGAAAAATCACCAGCCATTAGTGTAGTTTAGTTATATTAACGGACCGTTTGGTATAAAGACCACATGCAAAATGTCATCTATCTAGTTCGTTGTGTTCTCGAATTGGATGGATTGGTAGACAGTCTTCCCTGTGATGGATATGGCCCGAAATTTAACACATATCTATAATTCTTGTGTTAATATCGCAAGTCATCTATCACCACTTCACGTTTCTGAGTTATCATGTTTAAATACACGCGGATTGATTCACAGACTAACAGTCTTCCATTTGTCAGATCTGATACAAAAGTTAATACAGATATACAATCCACAACTACATACCAAATTTCAGCCATCTGTCTCTAAGCATTTTAGAGCTATCGTGTTTACATACAATCTATATATTTAAAATGATTTGGTAAACAAACCTTTACCAAGTCCGCCAGCTTCAACTATTCGACCGATTTTGACATATTTTTTTCATTTGAAAGGTTATGACGTATGGATATGTCATCAAGGGTCGCCTGCCCCCCCCCCCCTTTTTCGAACGAAATCGAAAAAACTCTTTCCCACTGTACCTTCTCTATGGGGAAAAACCTTTGGACATTTCGCCAGCCTCAACCGCCAGACTGATTTCGACAATTTTTATTTCATATGAAAGCTTATGACGTCTAGATATGTCATCAAAGGTCGACTGTCCCCCACCAACCCCCATTTTCCAACGGAAAAACGTATAGAGAATGTATGGTGGAGAAGTGTTTTTTCTATTTCGTTCAAAAATGGGCGGTGGGGGGTCAGATGACTCATGATGACATATCTAGACGTCATAAGCTTTCATATGAAATAAAAATTGTCGAAATCCGTTGAGTGGTTGCTGCTGGCGAACTGTCCAAAGTTTTTCCCCCATAGAGAATGTACATTAGGAAACAGTTTCTTTCTATTTCGTTCGAAAATGGGGTGGTGGGGGAAGGCGACCCTTGATGACTTATCTAGACGTCATAAGCATTCATATAAAATAAAAATTGTCGAAATCGGTTAGGCGATTGGGGCTGGGGAATTTCTACAATGTTTACCCATAGACAATGAACAGAGGAGAAGTGTTTTTTCGATTTCGTTCGAAAATGGAGGGTGGGGGGGGGGGACAGACGACCATTGATGACATATCTAGACGTCATAACCTTTCAAATGAAAAAAAATGTCGAAATCGGTTTGGTGGTTGGAGCTGGCGAACTGTCTGAGGGTTTTACCATATTATTTTAAATATATAGATCCCAACAGTTCCATCACAATGGCGTGTCAAAAATATTTTAAAATACATATTGTATGTGATGGAAACTGTTTAGTTAGGGCAATTTCATTCTGTATTTATGGATCTGAAGACTCTCATTCCGAAATTAGTGAGAAAGTTATACTAAACATTACAACTACATGAGGTTTATTGAAAGATTTTATAATTTGAAAGGAATCTGTTGTCTACTAAAAATATGAAATCTACTATGGTTTTACGGTCTGTTCCACTGATCTTCATGCTGAAGTGAAAAAAGTAGTGGCTGATAGCCTCGAAACAGCGAGGTGGAAGAGGTAGTGCTGAGCAAGGTGGGTGCTGGCGGCGAACCCACCCGGAGGTAGGCGAGAGCGGCTAGTTTAAAATTCTAAATTGTTTTCGTTAGTTAAATACATCCATGCCCTGTATCCAGCGCGTCTGTTTTATTTTATGTGGTAGTGTATTCAAACAAAAGTAATAAACAATTCTCACTTTTTAAAAAAAAAAATCCTCGAACATCTTAGATGCAAATTGTCCAGTGTATTTTGAACTTTATTGTACATTTGCTACATTTAAAATACTGCACGCTGTTTAGTTATTAACATTTCTTTCTTATTTATTGAAATTATTACTTTAAAAATTACTTAATTATTATAACGAATACAATTTTATTTATTAAAATTATAATGTGGGTTTATTTATTAATTATGTATTATTTATCGATACTTTATTATAAAAATACTATTTATTATAAAAATAAATCTTTGCTGCCGTTTGTAGCTTGAAAATTGTTGTTTTCTCTTGCTGTACTCGTTTTTACATCTAGTTTTTCTTAATTTTGGATAATTCGGCTCTTAATTGGGGTCCCTTAAACATCGAATTAGCTAAGTCATATTGTATTAGAAACAATTTGTTGAGGAATAGAGTAAAAGTATTTTACATACACATTATAGCTTTAAACTACTAAACTGTTGCTTGATGTAAATACTTATAAGGCGAAATATTAAACAATAGCTCATTTTTCGATGAAAATTCCGACTATACTATGGTTAACGCATTTGCATGATTCACAGTTCGTGGGTCTCAAAGAATTAAAAATATATACGAAACAGTCTTCTTTGCATATTTATTACAGTCAGACATCAGTAAAGAGATTTTTATGTATCCATTGTTTCAGTTAAATATATTTACTTTTGGCAAAGTATCATTAATTTGTAACAGTGGGACATTTGGCGAGGCTGTGTGGTAATGATTATTCGAGTTAAATGTGATTTATCTTGAGTCTAAATCTTTAAATGAATCTCGAAACATTTTAATGTTTACTTACTGCCAAAATCTTTTGGGGCGATGCCTTGGGCTGATTTCAAAAGGGAAGACTAAAAGCCATTTGAAAAGCAAAAATGTTCCAATTTTCCCGATTGAAACAAAATATTAACTGTAATTAATTAATGCGATTTTATAATAATTTAAGGATTGAAAGAAAAAGCAGCGGGATTATTCTCCCCTCGATCTTCTCGTATATTTACACAAAATGGAACGTTTCGTGTTACACTTCGTAGTGTAGAGAAGAAAATCAAGTATTTATTTGATACCTCTTTTCTTCGATCGATTCCATTGAAAATCTGACACAGATATAGAATTTTGGCGTCTAATCCACATACGGAATTTCATTTATGTAGGCAACTGCGTTTTGGAGTTATCCCTTTCACGGGCATACAAATTGATAGACAGACAAACAAACAACACTTCCGCAGTTTTGGAGCAAATTTTGAAACAGATCTACAAGTTTGGGAATAAAATTGTAAGCCAAATTTCATCCATCTAGATCGTTTCAATTTTGAGTTATGTTCAAATGCGCATGGCGGGCAGAGAGACAGACTTATCGGAGACAGATTTCATCCAAAATTTGTTAGAAATCTTCCATTTTGGTATAAAGACCACATACCGTAAAACGGGGTTATTTTGCACTCGTGGAGGTAACTTCGCACCAGCAAAATTTTTTTTGAAAAATGAAATAGACACCAACTGATTACGGGTAAGGGACTGATATTTCTTTCTCGTTCCGTGACATAACTACATAATGTATTTCATTCCTTAAACGTAGATAACAATCATTCAAGAGGTTACAGAGGGAAAAAACATTGAGTCTGTTTTTCAGCGACAATTTTAGAGCTGAAAAATCTGTATTTGGTGAAGAAAATACAGTTCTCAAGTCAACTGCATTTAAATGTGAAAGATAACAAACCTAGCCTTCATTTGTTGCTTTAAATGATAATTATATTTCTTAGGCAAGTTGTAATTAATTTTTTTGACGTGAGTAACTTTGCACCGAAAAAGAGGGTTTGTTTGCACCATGGAAATTTGCGGTACAAAGCAAAACCAGTTGGTTTTTGAATTTATTTTTATATTAAATAATAATAATAACAATGTTTGATTTTGATTCAGATACGCCCAGGGTGTATAAAAGAAGTTAGGGACTTGTAAGTATATGGATTTCTCTCCAGAGACCCTATAATCTTGCTTCAATGCCATTTCACAAGTTTAGTGTACTCTTAAAGAGGCAGAAGCTTTTTATGGTACCCCGAGCGAGCAGTTTTTACAAAAGAAAGGTACTTCATATAAGGAAACCTAGAAAACCCCCAGTTTCATCCAATGAGAAGGAAAAGACTGTTACTACTTGCATAGTCCAGTTCAATGACTTCGGTTTTCTTGTCAATAATGTAGATCTTAAAATGATCATAAACGCGTCTTTTACTAAGAAGGTGCGGTAATTGATAGATGTGTTAATAACACACCCGGCAATAACAGGATAACATCCTGATTTGACCAATTACAATGGTGTATAATTGTTAATTATAATCAGACATTTATACAATTTATTTTTCTTATATATTTCCACTAAGGTTTTCAATAAATATATCTAACATTGTACACAATGAATTTCTAACTGAAATAAATTGAAAAAATAACCAGTGCAAAAAATCCCCACCTATGAGATAACTTAGCACCAAAATTTTGAAAAATTATAATTTATTATAAAGTTACTGTATAATCCAAATTTTGCGGCAAAACGTTGCTCTAGAAGTCATTCAACTAGGAAAAAATCATAAAAGCATTTTCTTTTTTTTTTAAAGAAAAACTTGTCTAATCTCGAAATTCTTTCTTAACCCTATGACTGCGGCCACGGTTTATAAACCACATATACGAGAAAGTACCCTCAGTTAAAGGGTTAAGTCATGAAAATCGGAGCAAAGAAATCCTGTTTTACGGCATCAAGTTTCAACTGCCTCATTAATTGAGTTTTTGACTTATCGTCTTAATAGACAGTCATAATCCCAAAAATGGTTCCAAAAAGGTCTAAAGCCTGGAGATTAATCAAAGTCTCGAGGTCGAGTTCTTTTACCATTACGATACTTTCTCTTTATATACTTCGTATACGAGAAGGAAAAACAAGGCATCAACAAAAGCAACTTCATTTAATTCACCTGGCGAAATAGTTTTAGTACAACAATTTCTTCGTACTCTGTATGGATGAACACAAATCTGAAGTGGAAATGACAGTCAGTGCTGGTTTTGAGTCCGTCTCCATTCAGGACGGGTAAGATACGAAAGAGCCAATGCATTATTGATGGGAATGCCGATGCTAGCTTCTTTTAAATTAGTGTAACGGAACTGGACCTTCAAATATGAGCCTTGCCTAGACTCTTACTACACAAGCTAGCCCACATGCGAATTTTCAACAGATAAATACACGCAAAGAGACTATGAGCTCGTCTAAGTACTCTAACACAGTTAAAAGACAGTCGACTGGAACAGATTAACTAGTCAGCATATCGGTAACATACTCAAAAGGTAACGACCAGACATAAAAAACGTCTGATTAGTCTTTTTAATGACCTGTTGGTTTATTGAAACACTCCACAAACATCGGTAGCATACTATCAAGGTTATGACCAGTCCCCAAAAAGCCATGCAATTCTTCTTTAAGCCTTTACGATTTATCGGAAGACATAACATTGGTCCTGCATTCTTCTTTAAAAAGAGGATGTGAAAAAAAATTGGAATTCATAACGAACCAGACACATAGTATTTAATATGAGTGAACTGTTTTGTCAGATAAAAATTTTCGATAGAAGTTACTGTCACTACTTGCATTCAGCTTATCGAACGGAACAGTCCCATCACATGTCTCTAACACGATTTCCATTTAAGATTCCGGGTCGATCAACAACAGGAAAGAACTTCTAGACAGATAAATGGAGAGAGGGAGAAATTAACTGCTATCTATATAAAATTTGTCTGTTTTGAAATACATATATCTTTCCAAGATCATCAACGCTAAAATAATCCGAAAAGTTGTTTAGATGTTTGGTATATTTACATAAAATGGCACGTTTTGTGTTTAGTTTCGTATCATAATGTCGAGTATGCATATTGTACTTTGAAAGTCGATTATGCATACTCTCTTTGACCGATTGCGTCCGAAATTTGATACATATTTACAGTTTTAGTTCCAACTGAATTCCATGTGTGTAGCTTGTTACGTATCTGAGTTATCACGCATGAATTGACAGACCGAGAGACAGTCAGCCCTTTCAGTCCTAAATTTGTAACAAAATTACAAGTCTTGTGATAAAACCATATCGTCTCTTAAAAAGCAACACCTATCACAATTTTTTGAAATTTCAAAGAGGAAGAAAAAAACTGAATTTCTCGCAATCAATAACGAATATTTTTGAATTTTTTTTCAACGTCTGATAAGAACATGAGACCGCGAGTTCCTACACGATGTGTAAAAAAAGTTCAGAAATGTTCGTTACTGGTTGCGAAAAATTCAGTTTATTTCTTCCTCTTTCAGATTTCAAAAAATTGAGATAGGTGGTGTTGCTTTCTAAGCGACGATATGTAAAATTTCAATCATCAAGTGTCATTGCACTTTTGATTTATCGTGTTCACATACTACATCGATGGGCAGACAGTCTTTCCGTAGATGGATTTCGCCCCAAATTTAACAGACATCAAAATTTTGTTATAAAGACAACATGCTAAATTTCATTTGCCTGTCTTGTGTTCACAGACAGAATTTGTTCTTCGTTTTATAAATATTCACCTGATTCATAACATTTCTTGAAAAACACATAATTTCTATATCGACAATAGGGTATACTTAACAGTAATAAATCAGAACGTATTAAAATGATCTGATATTTTTGATGCTAAAATCAGATGGGAGATCCTAATTTGACAGCGTTTGAATTATCACCGATATACGAATATCTTATTGATAACTTCATATTTACCATTTTTTATTTTTCAATAATAAAAAAAGACATTTAACTCCAACTACCTGAAGTATTATAAATCAAACCATTTAAAAAATTGAAAGACAATAAATCTTCACGAAACTGGAAGTAATACAAGAGATAAATGGCAGTGAAGGCAAAGAGTTTCTTCCATCGTTAGAGTTTCAGTACTTTCGAAGATTAAGGGAGCGTAGACCAGAAACAGGCATTAGTTGGGAATTCAGCTATGAATTACTAAATATTTTTCTTCTCCTTTTTTAACCCTTTCAAGTTCACTACATGTTTCGTTTTGAAAATTACTACATTTATTTCAAAAATGAGTATTAGACATGTAGCTGATCATAAATATATAAAGGGAAAAAATTAAGCACTTTTTATTTTCAAGAAATTTGTGGTTTCACAGTGAAACCAATGAATGGTAACGGGCTATATTTCCTTCGAATAAGTTATCATCGAAATGCAATTTAAATTATGTATTTAATTTATAAGCATACGTGAGTATTCAGGATATTCAAACTTCATAAAATTCAATATTATTTTCGAAGATTCAATTTTAAAAAATATCAATTTATGCAAGAACCTTCATCATTTTGTTTTTCTTAGAGATCAAACGAACTTTGCTCTTGCAATGCCGATATCTTTGTGAATACTAACGGTATTGAACTGGAATTTTTATATAAGTTCGCCTACATATCTGGCTCTTAATTTATGAACGAAAAATTACGCTACGTTTCACCCGTGCGCAGTAAAAAAATGCTCAAGGTGTGGTTTCACTCCGAAACCAATGAGCGCGAAAGAGTTAAGGCTTTAAGATGATGCCTCAAGTGCAGGAAGGATGGATTATAATTTTGCTTCACAACATTTATGAGAAATATTAAGGTCAAATATGTGTGTATGTTTCACGAATTTAGGCCGAAAATTATTTAGTAAAATTATGAAGCGTAAGCTATCGAATATGACAAATAAAATTATTTTAGAAAACTTCAAAAAAATATATGGGTTGGGAATTCAGCTATGAATTATTGGATATTTTTCTTCTCCTGAGAATAAGTTTTCTTTTGTTTAAGGCCTTAAAATAACTGAATGCTTCTGGTGAATGAAGGATAGAATATAATCTTGTTTCCAAATCTTTATAAGAAATATTAAGGTCAAACATGTGTGTACGTTTCACCTAAATAGGCAAAACATTATTCAGTAAATCTCGAACTTCAGCCAATGGAATAAGTCAAATGAATTTATTAAAAAAAATTCAAGAATATGAGGATGGGTTGCAATAATCATATTGCGAAAGCTAAGACAACACAATTCAGTTTAGTATACAATTCTTTGAAGTAATTTATATAGTTTCGTTTTACTCTTTTTTAATGATTCTTACTTTGTCGCATGCGAAGTATACAAAGAGAAAGCATCGTAATCGTCAAAAACTTCGACCTCGGTATCTCCAGTGTCTGTCTCTAAGAACTTCGATTTATGGTGTAAAACAATATTCCAAAATTCATTTATTTTTTTCGTTGCATTTGTAACATGGATATATAATTGGACAGACAATCAGATCTTTGCTAATTTGATCTAAAGTTTGATACAAATCAACAATTTTAATGATAAAAAAATTTCATCGATCTATCTTATCACGTGTTTGAGTTATTGCACTCGCACGCACACTGCCAGGCAGACAGAAAGACAAATTTCTCGTAAATGGAAACCTCAAATTTCGGTGTCAAAACTATATACCAAATTTCTCCTGTCTAGGTCGTTGCTTTTTTGAGATATACAAACAAACAAACGTCTGTTTTTCACAGACAAACGGACGTAATTCTAAAACGTTCTTTCTTAGGTATCTGGAAGGTCTAAAATGTGGAGATTCATCAAAATCTCGAGACCGAACGTTTTGAAGATGACAATACTTTCTCCTTGTGTACATCATAAACGAGAAAGTAAAAAGTAAAAGCTGCGTTGACCTGTGTTATTGGAAGGGGCGCGAGATTAAAACTTCCACGGAAAGTTGTGTTCCGATTGACAAAAGATTGAGAACTACTTACTCGGAAGAAAATTCAACTTTTCATCAGAATAACTACCCACAGGTCGTTTAAAACGAACCAGAAATAAGGCAATATATATTACCAACTATTATTAAAAAAGTATTTTTTGGAGAAAAAGAAAAGAACACGCTCCTCCGAGCAATTTCGAAAGTTAGCATGCGATTTGTAGATGTCGTCCCTTGACGAAAGGAAATATCTAATGGAATACGTGCCGCAAAATAATTCTTTTTTATAATAACTTGGCGATTTCTGGCGCGCATCCAGATAGTGTTGGAGAGAGTTCACCGGAATTTCTCCTGGGAAGTGGAAACTGGGTTACCCAGTAAATGCATAAAACACTTGGCGACAAAGGATGAAACGTGGAATTCCCAAAGATACGAAACGGTCGTGTCTCATCAGGTAGGCGACTCACAAATTACGAGGCTTCTGAATATAAAATGCAATCATCGTCATGGCAGCGCGTATTCTTGCTTCTGTCATTAAATATTTTTCACATTTTAATTCCTTGGAACTTTGACTAATTCGAATTCATCGGTAATTCGAATTTTTTTCTCGGAACCCTTGAATTTTCTATTAAAATAATTAGCGTTGGACAGAGGACAAAGGATGAAACGTTTAATTTCCAAGCATAAGAAAATGTCGTGTCTGTTCAATTAGGCGACTCCAAAAATTACAAGCCTTTTGAATATAAAATATAATTATCGCCATGGTAGCGTATTCTTGCATCCACCATAAAACCTGTTAGAATTTTAATACAGTGGAACTTGGTCATTTCGAATTCAAAAATTCTTCTATAATTCGAATATTTATTCTCTGGTCCCTTGAATTTTCTACTATAATAATGTTAAAATAGCGTTTATAATTCGAATTTATTTCAACTCGAAGTCAAAAATAAAAACTGTAAAAAAAAAGTGTTTTTATTTGTTGTTTGTTAATAAAATAGTCCTTACATTGTGATAGTAAGTGAATAATTTTTTTAGGACCTGAATTCAATCGAGGACTTAATTGCTGTACGATGCATTCAGTAAAAAAAACAATGAAAATTTCTCATTTTTTTTCAAACTTTTAACAGGTTTTGTACTGTTTATTTTACATCTGTTGTATTCAAAGTACTGCATACTGTTTGTTTATTAAAATTATTCATTGAAATTTTAATTTTTAAAACTATTATCAGTTTATTTATTAAAGCCGATAGGTTCAAAAGCAATCTTTATCTCCGATTTTAGATTAAAAACTTTTATTTTCTCTGTACTCATTTTTATACCCAGATTTTCTTAATTCTTCTTCTTATTCTATACTTCTACTGTGGTCTCTGCACTTTCGACTTATTGAAGTTCTATGGTAAAAATAATTTACATCATTTGTATCTAAATATGTGCCTGTATTAAGCGTTAGCCAAAATTCGCATTGCTTTGGCAGGTATGCGTATATTACCCCATTTTCATCATCCTTGCATTTTAAAAAAATTTGACAGATAGTTTTTTTTTTGAGATTTAGAATTGAAGGATTAGGTTTAATTTTGGAATTAAAAAAATATCATTAAGACATCTTTACTGATATTGAAGTATATTTACTTATTTTTACGAAGGGTGTTTATTTTTGCATTAATACGGTGTATTTTGCCTTATTTTGGCTTAATAAATAGTTTTTAGAATTTTTGTTATAGTTTTTAATTAGCTCCTTTTGCTTACTTTCCCTAGGGGCGTGCCCTATCAGTTGGGAATATCTGCAGCAGGGTTACGTTTGTTGCCTTATAAAGCTCTTTATTCCTCTTATATAGCTGTAGAATTCGCCGAGGGTCATTTCGAGCACGAGGATGAGAAGTTTCTGAATAATTGTCAAACTTTACAATTAAAATCAAGATTTATATCAAAATTTAGACGAAATTGATCAATGGGAAGAACTATTGAACTAAAATGCATAATCGGTTCTCTTTAATGCGTGACGAAGCTAAACACAAAATGTGCTAAAATTTGCGAGTATGCGAGAAAGTAAAGACATGAACACTCGCTATTTTTTCATTTTAGACCGTTCATTGTTTTGCGATAAATAAATTTTATTAACTGATTCACCCTGCCGGTATGGAGGGGATGGGGAGGGAGAGCAACTGGAGTACGAAGATGAGATGTTGCATATAAGTTATCAGGTTCTTGATTCCCATAGTGGAACACTATTGGTGTTGTGACTGGTTAACGGTCTCATCGCTGATGATGGGACTTAACTTCTAATGAAAGCACCATGCTTAAGATGCTTTTATGGGGTCTATTTTCCACGGCTCTTAGCGTCCAGGTTATTACCTACAGCGCCCATGTTTTTTAGTTTTTCGTATAGCGGGTTCTCTTTATATGATTATACAGCTGTTGATAACCAATTATCTACATTGAAAATACTTTTAATGATACGAAGAATGAATATCTATCTTTCCATAGCAGAAATAAAATAAACGAAGTCCCTTTTTTACAACTTGTTGCTTAGTTGATAATATTGCGCATACACATACGTACGCAGAGAGAGAGAGAGACTTTATAAATATTAAAATTGCAATAAACCTCGTCCCACTTTTATAGCTTGGCTTTAGCAACAAATTGCTCCCTTGTGCACAGGAAGTCACGGATGAAGTGGCGTTAAACTTTAAACATCTCAGAGACAGGTTTTTCTCACAACTGAATAAAGGTTGAAGAAGTTTTACACCGGAAGCATTGATTCTTGGTATGAAAAGTTCTGACGGCAGGGCCGGACGAACACTCCGTTAGTCCGTGCTCCGGCACGGAGTAAAAAATCGAAGGGCGCAAAATTGCCAAAACAAAATGAGAAAAAAAAAATCGCAACGAAGTTTCTAAATTAATTAGAAAAGTTTCTGAAAAAAATTCTAAAAAACAATAAAACAATCTAATTTTATGTACTAATGAGCACAAAACTTTCAAGGCACTACTATAGTAATCTATATATATAGGAGGCAATGTCTGTGTGAGTTTTGCTCCAAACTTAAGCATTGCTCTAAGAATTTTACTAACTCTTCCAATAAGTGTTGCATCCGGGAAACGTAGTTTTTCCAAATTAAAAATAATCAAGGACTATTTGCGAACAGCAACATCTCAAACAAGATTGTCAGACCTCGCTATATTTGGGATTGAGTATGAACTAAATAGCAGTTTAGATGTTTCTGATGTAATTAGATAATTTTCTGAACTAAAAGTTCGCAAAAAAAATTAGTCTGAATTATACACCTGTAAACTGTTTTTTAATAAAGTATTTTAAGTGAAAAGCTGTTATAAGTATTTGTGTCAATTATTCAGTTACACTGTTTTTTGGACGTTCGTTAAAAATGTAAAAAAAGTCTATATATCTTTTTTTTAGAATGCTTACATTGTAGTTCCATACGGGCGCAATTTTTTACTTTTGCACGGAGCGATTCAAAGGCTAAATCAGACCCTGCTGACGGTTCACTTTACCGCAAAACAGATTTTGAAGAAAGCAGATGACTCAGTGTTTTGCCTATATCTATGTAGTGATCTCTAATAAAATATTAAATGAAGCACTCAAATCAATAAAGGGGTAGATTACATAAATTTATAGTATAGTACAAAAATAGGCAATAAATTTAATAAAAAGAGTTTAAAAGCCTTTATTAGTGTGCTAAAAAGTAGAGATTTTTTCATTTCAATTATTTTCTACTTTTTAATCTTTAATTTATAATTCATTATTGTAAATACTAAGAGCTCTTGCAATCAATTGTATCTCAAATTCCCTATAGATGGCGCCACGCATATAAATCAAAGTTTAATTAAATTAATCGATTAATTGATAATTTAGTTACGAAATTATTAAAATAATTTATTGACATCGACAGCATGAAAATGTACAAAATTTCAAAACTCTAGCACACTAGGAAGCGAGTGAAAATTCCATTACAAAATTTCATCTTTACAAACATGAAACATGCCAAGTTAAATGAAAGCGTGCAAAAATGAACATTAATCTATGTCCAAGCTGACACTTCGTTGATACTTGAAATTGTTTGAACCTTCTAATATTTCGTATGCCATGTTATAGCTGTGTATTTTAGATGAGTATCCATCAATGTCATAACTCCTCCCCTCGTAAGTTACTCGTCATCATCATTCACTTCTTCTGTATCCATTATTTCATCAACAAAGCTCACGTCATTGATTTGTGTTGAGAAATTTTGTTTTCACGAACTTTTATTTTTGTTTTTAATTCCTTCTAGTTACTTTCGCACATTTATTAAAATTTATTTATTTTGGCATTTAAGGTTTAGTTTTAAAGACATATAAATTAATTCAACAAAACCATATTATCTACAAAACTGAAAAATTCATTTCATTTGCGTTCAGATGTTTTATGTCCTATCTTTCATGAATATTTATTCTTAATTCTCAGATCTTCTACCTCGCGAAATATTTCTTTGAAAGATTCTTTAACTGAATAATAAGTCACAATTTTATATAACTCATCTTTTGCAGACTGTTGTAAAAATGCACATATACCCGGAATAAATACTAGCTAAACAATTATTTTTATACATAAAAGCTCCAAAACTCGAATTATTTAATAAAAATGTAGAATCGTGTTAATTATCGGAAGTTTCATTTAATTCAAATTAATTTAATGCAAGAGTTTTTCATTTTTTCAGGTATGATGATAATAACTGATTCAAGACTAATATGTGAAGAAAGGATATTTATCTTTAATTATAAATTGCAATGATTAAAGAATAATTATTATTAATTTTCTTGTTTTTCATTTGTTTATTAACTCACGCTTAATTAATTTCAAATTGATTATATAATAGTTATTCAAAATGTATATAAATAATTGGCAAAAAAGCAATAAAAGATTTCTCATCTTTCAATAAAGATGAGCAACAAAACTTTGAACATGTTAGAAGTGAATTGTACTATTTATTTTAAAGTTTTATTTTACAATTATTTTGTTCAAAATGCTGAATTGGTTTATTAAATTTACTTACGTATTCATCGAAATTATTTTTTAACATATTAAAAATTTTAATTATAATCATTATTAATTAATTTATTAAAATAACTTACGGATAATTTTTGATAATGTATTATTTATTTAAACTTATATATTAACAATAAAGCTGAACTGCCATTTTTAGTATAAAAATTGTCGATTTCACTCGCTGCATTCTATTTCGGATATAAATTTTCTTAATTCTAACTTTTTGATAAATCGGATATTATTAGGGTTCTAGAAACTTCGAATTAGCCAAGTTCCCCTGTTTAATTAAGTAATGCCAAAGAGAATGTGGAGTTATCAATTTTGACAAGACGAGGTCAGTTTTAAAATGAAATCACGTAGGACTTTGGTTTAAAGCAACGAGTGATTAACACTTAATGGATGAACATTTCTCTAAGTGGAGGGAAGATCAATAGAAAATATTATTAGCCATATAATTGTGCAAATCTAGGGTAAATATCCTAGTAATTGAGTGCATATGTGGGTCACTTGCAAATTTCCTGAGTTAATTTGCTCGCTATAAATAGTATAGAGACAAAACAAACTTGGAATGAAGGCGTATTACTCTTAAATATGGAAAAATTGTGGAATAATATTCTAAATACCAAGGTTTATTCTTGAAGAAATTGACGTACTTTTAAATGATAATTACTTAAACAGTTGTAATAGGACAGATAGGTAAAAATAAGTTTAAATTTATAGGGGCGATTAATCTAAGGTTTAAACCTATCAAGTGATCAAGTGAGAAATTTTCTTTATAATTACATTTCATAACTTATTAGAAAGACACTCAATTGCGCTCAGTGTAACTGCGTGTCTTTTTATAAAGCCCACAGAGAACGAAGAGTCTTGCTTAACACACTTTCTATTATACGAAGTATACAAAGAGAAATTATTGTAATGTCTGTCCGTCGTCTGTGGGTATGTGAACATCATAAATCAAAACTGTAACAAGTTAGACGGTAGGAATTGATATGAAGTTTTATAACCATAATTGTAGATCTGCACCAAATTTTGCAGCAAATCCGACAAAGGGTTGAGTGTCTGTTGGTCTATCTATTCATATACGTGACAACGCTATAGCTAAATAAAGCAATAACCTACAAAAATGAAACTCGATGCCGCTAAAGTTGCAGTTCTGTATCAAATTTTGGACGCAGTAGGTCAAAGCGCAGAGGTAAACGAGTTTCTTCACTATACCTTACCTCCACGAGAAAAAGCCTAGACACCAGACATGCCGGTGGCGGTCATTATGGAAACGGGATATTCCAATGCATTTTGGGGGTGAAGGACAGGACTTTATTTCTTTTGACGCAGATAGAACCGGGGGAAGTCTCATTTCGTTTTGTACTTCGGTGGAAATAGAATGCCATTCCTAACGAAGTGCGCTCAGTTTGCCAATTGTTGCGGTTAATTTAATGTCCTTTTCCCTCCTTTCTTCGACTTGTCTACTAGAGGTAACCCTGTTCAGGTTTTTTCTGGCCGTAGGACAGTACGAAGCTTAACACAGAACGAACCATATTGTGTAAGTTTACGGGGAAGTCGAGGGAAGAACATTCTGCGCTGTATTTAGGGGTAATCTATATTTTAGATCTATATTTAGTTCAGTTTAATTTAGATAGATAAATTTCCCGATTTGAATGTGCACTAGGGCAATTTTGAGACAGACCTCGTCATTTTGATCAACACTTATCCTGGAACCACACTATCCAAACAACACTTCAAATATCAGGACTTCTGATCCACGACGGCAGATTGACCGTGTGTCAGGCTCACATACACTGCGGATCTTTAATGGGTTCAAGTCTTAAACTCGCTATCCTCCGATTCCGAGATTTTGCCACAAGGAAACTGCAGCTTCCAAACTTTCAGAATTATTCCTTACATTATAAACAGGACAAACACTATTTATTTTTTTCTTAACTTAATTTCGGTATTTATATGGATAGTAGCAAATTAAAACTAAATTTATTTAGAAATAAAACAAATAACGTTTGATATTAATAGTTAGAATATAGACAGTCATAACAAATAAAGCGTGAAGCTAATTAACATTTCCAGCTATATTTTATGGAAAAACGTCGAATTTTTATGCTTTCATTATCATATGATTCTTTATGGAATCATTTGGTGTTAACCAGCAGTACTGATTTCCCTTAGACTTTCTTGCAATATAACATGTACTGTGTTTTGTAGTATAATGAAGAAAACCGATTATACATTTTAGATTATAACGGCTCTGCTATCTTAGTAGGGATTACCGAGCGAGCCATTGCTTTTAATCCACAGAATTAATATGATTCACAGAAAAAGACTTCAGGTTGAAATGAAGAGGGTTCCTTGAAATGATAAGTACTTATTTAATGAACACTTAATGACTATTTACAGTTATTTACATTTTACATAGACAAGACAAAAATTCATTTTTCCGGTTCAACAACACCGGATCTCTTCGCGTCTCTTACACTCTCACTGTCAAATAGTCATATCCTAGAAGAAGGGAGGCAGCGCCATCTGTCGGATAAATACATCTGTTACAAGATATCTTTCTTTCGACAGAGTGGGTCGAAAATTTGAAACAGATCTGTAATTTGGGCGGCAAGATCACATACCAAATCTCATTTATCAAAGTTGTTGCCTTTTTCAGGTGTCGCGTTCACATAATTGCAAAAACAGACAGTCAATCTGTGTCAGTCGTTTCACAATCTGATACAGATTTACAGTTCTGACGATAAAAAATTTGTTGAATTTTATCCATCTAGCTCTTGGCTTTTCTGATTTATCTTTCCTACATGCACATGGAAGAATATATTAACAAACTTTGCGTAGATAAAAAAAACTAAAATTTGACAGAAATCTACAATTTTGGTGTATAGACCACGTGCAAAATTTCATACATCTATCTCATTGTGTTTTTGACTTGCCGTGTTTACAGACAGACAAATTTACTCTTTAATCTTAACCAAAAGGCCGAGACTGAAAGACATATTTCTACAAATTATTTTTTCGGACCCGGGGTGGCCTAAAACGTGGAGATTCATCGAAATCTCGAGGTCGACTGCTTTAATGACTACAATGCTCCCCGTTTGTATACTTCGTATAGGAGAAAGTAAAAATAAAAAAAGACATGATTGGAAGACTTAAATTTAGAAGGAGAATGAATCGAATACAAGAAGTGTTTAATACCAACATAAGAACCAGTGATAATATAAAAAATTCTCTTCATGGAGTCCGAAAAAAATTACCTGAGCCCATTTTGGGACAACCAAGCCAATTAATGCTCACTCTTATATGAATAGCGATCAAGTACGAAGCCCCAATTTAATTTTGGATTCTACTCACATCTTTCAGAAGGCTACAGGAAATGACGTGATAGCACAACATAGGACAAATTGTAGTTAGAAAATATGCACAGTTACATTTGTCACGTGAAATAACTCCACTGTCCTGAAAGCATTTTAAGCGAGCCATTCACCGCTGGAATTTTTGGAAAACGGGAAGGAAAAACCTATCGTCAAAGTCGAAAACCTGTCAAATTTGGATAAAATGATTCGAAGTGCTGGAATTCAAAAGAACTTAAAATCCAAAATTCAATCCGCCGATTTCAATTTGAGACCTCGATGCAAGGGTAGCGGCAAAACAAAGTATCTGCCTACATTGCCACCACGCGTCGAGGCTGGAAATCAAACTCTAAATCCCCCCTATGGGGGAAGAGGATTCTGAGTAGCAGGAATTCTGCGACTTTGAACCTTGTCTCAAAACAAACTTTGGAACATCCGTATATGCTTTGCCTAATTTTTCGACTAAAATGGCGGTAAATGGGGAAAAAACCGCTGACAGGACAAATGACGTAGCTTAGCCTTCTCCTGAATGCTCAGCTTTAGACTTCCTTCCTGGAGTCCAAAAAAGCCAAAAAAGTTTATCTGACGTCCTTTCCCTAAAATGGAGTAAATTCATGTTTATATTTATAAGAATCGTGGACAATCATGTTTGACTTTCCTCGTGGAGTTTTTTATTTCTTAAACTATTTGGAAATTATTAATATAGTAATTGGAATAAATAATTTTAGCAATCAATAATTTCCAACTCATTTTACTCAATTTTTTCAGAAAATTTGTTAAATTTGATTTAGAAAATTTGCTTCTAAAAATAGTTTCAAAATTTCATTTGAATAGTTTCAAAATTTCATTTGAATAGTTTCAAAATTTCATTTGAACTGAGTGCTAAAAGCTGCGATTGTTAGATATCATTCTCCAGAATAATGTTCAAAATTTTGAAGATTTTCTTACCTTAAGAAATATTTTCAGAGTTGCGCATATCTATCTTGAAGTTTAGCTTAAGTTAACTTTAAATGCTTTGAAAAAACTCATGAAAAGATATCCAGAAACAATTCAGTGAATATACCATATTAAATGATGAGAAAATGTATCGTTATCTGTAACAAAAGATTCTTAAGTAACTAAAAGATTTGTGAACGACTAAGACGGGCTTTAGCCCGCCAACAATATCTCAGATCTGACTAACAAAAGATATCTCAGATTTCACTAACAAAAGTTGTAGTAGAAAATCTAATGCACATTGGCGGAGTGCGTAAGAAATGAAAAAATAATAATTTGTAGTAAATTTTAGATGTAAATATATAATAACGTTAAAAGTAAACAATAAAGGCCCGAAATTCTATCAACTAAAAACTTCATTATAAGTAACATTCTTTGTGAAATATCTGTTGTCGTTTAACAATACTCCTTGATGTGTGGATTTTTTCATTTGAAATTTAACATGGCTGCGATTCCGGCATCTTGATAATAGACATAAAGCTGTCCATATGGAAAAATAGGCTCATCCAAGTGAATTCCTACTTTTAACATTGATGAAACAACAATGTTAAAAGTTTCATTAATGAAGTCTGAATGAATGTGAGTGTTGAAACAACCATGTTACAACACACACAACAAAGTTAAACACACAGTTCGATATGGAAAAATGTTAAAAGTTTCATTAATGAAACCTGAATGAAACAACAATGTTACAACACACACAACAATGTTAAACTCACAGTCTCTTTGGCACGTAGCCAAATTAATGAGCATTACGGACATCTCTGGACAATTCTATTATAGATAATGAAGAGATCCAGTAAATATATTGAATTAAATGATTTTACGCGTTTGATTGCAAGGAAATATATCATTACCATTAAATGGAAACAGATTTTAAAACACACACTTTTATTAGTGTACTAAAGAGTAGTTTAATCTCTAGTCTACAAGTTTATAAATATTCTGGAATCTTGTAATCATATTTTCTCAGATTTACGACCAGGTAACACAATTAGCAAGGAATCAAAATGTAATTATATCAATC
This sequence comes from Araneus ventricosus, assembly GCA_013235015.1. NCBI lineage: Eukaryota > Metazoa > Arthropoda > Arachnida > Araneae > Araneidae > Araneus > Araneus ventricosus. The sequence continues at coordinate 517,947 of BGPR01000310.1, read as the reverse complement.
AATTAACTAATAATTAAGTCCTAAAAATATTAAGATAATGTATTTTCAGCGAGAACACACAAGTGTACAAAATTTCAAAACACTAGCACATCAGGAAGTGAGTGAAAAATCGATTGCAAAATTTCATCTGTAAAACATGAAACGTCAAGTTAAAAAAGTGTGAAAAACGGATTCCACTTAAAAGGTTTAGACCGTCCCTAAAGACTTGAATTCTAACGTAAAATGTGTATATAAAGTAATTTTAAATAATTTTCGTTATCACATAGATATACCATATTAAAGGATAATGTTACGTAAGTAATGATCAAGAGATACAAAATACAGGCATTTTAAATGGGATTTATGTTTTATGTTTTCGTTACGATTTTATGATTTGGGTAACCCACATTTATATTAATAATTTGATATACATGTATGTTCCCAACTATGACCTTAAAACCCGTAACAAAGAAATAAATCACGCACATAAATATCAATTGTAATCACAAAATTCTGCAATTAGGACCAACTGTTAGACTTCGGACTCACTACAATTTGCACCTAAGTAAAAGCAATTCACTATGAAAAGCTAAATATTATGTCAGAAGAATGATTACTTACGCTAATACGAAGTTACGCAACGAAGGTTACGTTAGAATACGAAGTTACGCAACGAATGTTACGTTAGAATACGAAGTTAAGCAACGAAGGTTACGTTAGAATACGAAGTTACGCAAGGAATGTTGTGTTAGAATACGAAGTTACCCAACGAATGTTACGTTAGAATACGAGGTTACGCAACGAAGGTTACGTTAGAATACGAAGTATACAAATATAAAGACTCGTAAAAAAATTAAACTCCTTGATTTTGACGGATCTCCTCGACTTAAACCTCCCTGAGTCAGAATTTTTTTTTGGAATTATGTCTTTTTATCGGGCGGTCTTCTCTCCTGTGAACATGAAAAGTCAAAAACGCAATCAGCTAGAACAGGGGTTCCCAACATTATTTCCCTCGCGTACCCCTTGATTAATTTTTTTATTTTGGCGTATCCCGTACTGTCGTATCCAACCCCCAACCATCCGTACATCCAAAGGAGATTTTATCGATAGCGTTAATGGCTTGGGTAAGATAAAGAGCAAAATAACTCGATATAATAACTTTAGCAGGACTTATATGGATTTTACATTTTATTTCAATTTTACAATAGTATTAGTTAAACGCCAAAACAAATGACAGCAGTATTGCAAAATTCTGTAACATTTTTAATCCCTTATGTTTTCTTGTTTCCGCCATTACCAACTGTGATTTCGCGCACCCCTAGGTGTACGTGTACAACAGGCTGGGTACCTCTGAGCTAGAAGAATGAAATCTGATATGTGGTCTTCGCACTGAAATTGTAGATTAAAGTCAAATTTTCGACGAAAACCGTCAATAGGAAGTCTGTTTGTACGCCCGTGTCTATGTGAACAATTCAAAAAGGCAACGAAATAGAAAGATGAAATTTAGCATATGGTTTTACCTCATCTGTCAGCGGGTTGACTGTCTGTTGGTCTGTCTATGAGTGGCTATATGAATGCGATAACTCATATACGCAACAAGCTTGGGGAGGTTAATTTCAATATATGATCTTAACAACTTAATTGTAGATCTGTATCAAATTGTAGACCAAATCGGTCAACGGGGAAATGTCCAAAATGCATACAATCTTCACCATACGATGAAACTAAACACATAACGCGAAAATTACGGAAGTGTACGAGAAAGTTGAGGGAAGAACACCTCCACTGTTTTTTGTAATGTTTGGAGAAAAGAGCTATATCTGAAAATGCATATTTTGAAAATGATCCCCCACTGCATCACTTTCGTTCAACTGTTATTCTGTAGCTGTAATAAATGATTTAAGGATGTACACGTTTCTTTCCTACACCAATTGTATTATAACAAATAGAAGAAAACGAAGAATCTGACAAACATTTCCCCTTTGACCATAATGTCATAGACTATTCATAAAAGTGTAATTTATCCTCCCTTTTCAGGATATCAAAGCTATAATTTAAAAATGAATTTTTAAATTTTCAAATTCTGCGGATGCACACTGAAATTTGATGGAAGTATCTATCTTAGTAATTAATTTTTTGTTCAATGTATTACATATAGCTCTAACATTCATTCGAGATTCTTATTGTGTTGTATTTTATTCCTATAATAACGGTTTGGGTGACCAGATGCTTGTCATTTAACGGTGAGGAAAGCCGTTTCTTTGTTAGGGCTAATTCATTAATAGAATGAATTTGTGTGATTTTCTTCGAAAACGCGAAATGCATTTATCTAAGTCCGAAAGCTATCTGAAGATACAGTTGAAAGAAAAAAAGATTTCAAAGCGAAAATAATTGATTTTAAAAATCTCCAGCATCTTTCCATTAGATCTGCGGAATTAAAATACATTAAGAATGTATTTTTATGCACTTTTTTATAACTTGACTTGGTTTGTTTGTAAAGATGGAGTTTCGTAATCGGCTTTTCACGCACTTCCTGATGTGCTATAATTTTGTAATTTTGTGCAGTTGTGTGTTCTTGATGAGAATACACTATTTTAATATTTTCAAAACTTCATTATTAGTTAATTAATTAATTTAATCAAATTTTGATTCCATACGTGTGACTTAACATCGTAGTGTATTTGAGACAAAAATTGTTACAAGATAACATAATATTTATATTAACGATTTATGTAATATTCTAGAGGCTATGAAGTAGAAAGTAATTGAAACAGAATAAATTTCTTCTATTTAGAACTCTAATAACGGGAAATATAAAAACTCTTTTTATTCGAGTGATTTCACAAACCATATGAGATAAAGTACATACGAATTTTATGAAAACGAAAGCTGACTTCTTATAATACTATCTTTTACATATGTTAGATGTGTGAGTGAAAAAGATTTTCTAAAGAGCATCGGGGGACATTTTTCGGCTTCGAAGGAGCAGTTTAAGCCAAAAAAGTGTTCTCCGAGAACTTCATGCATAGAAATTGAATTTCGCAGAAGTGTTGAAGCAAAACTAAACCATACGACTGGTTTTACGTGAGTGTGTTTGAAATTCAATCCTTGAAGACCTCGCCTAGCGACGGTTTTGCTTCAGTTAAAAGAGAAGGAAAAAAAATGGATTCTTTTACCTTATATGGGATTTGGGAAAAATGTTTGACGAAAGAAGGTAGACGATTTCCCGTACTAGTTTTCAAACAGTTTCTATAAGTTTGTAAGAAAAATAACATAA
>BGPR01000310.1:502058-514681 GCA_013235015.1 Araneus ventricosus | reverse complement strand
AAAACGCGTGATAAGTTGTAAACAAAATGCGTTCATCTAAATTGCAGCGAATTTAGTTGTTTAAGGTTTGTAGAAAGAGTGGCTAGAGTATCAAATCGATGATGTGGCCTGAATCGAATCAATGTTAAACCGTTTATCATAATAGGAGCATAAGATGCGGTACAATATTGTACAATATTATACGGTAGCAAACAACGTTGTATGATATTGCAAAATATTATGATGCATTATACAATTTTCTAGGATATCGCTATAGTTAACATGTTTTACAATATTGTGCAATATCTTTTTTTCTGCTTGGGTACATGCTGACATGTATTCACTTGGGTTTGGTTTGGTTTTGGGGTTCCTTTTTCCTGGCACAAGAGCCATTCTTAGCTAAACTGCGAAACGCAAATGATAAAATTTAAATACAGTGGTGATAGAAAAAATTTAATACATCGAAATCGTTGGTGTATGTAAAACTCGATAAAAAGTAGATGAAAGGCAAAATTGTTCAATATGAGTAAAATGTAACAGAATCTGAAGACTAAGTTAAAAGTGTTAAATGCCCTTGAAAACCAATAACCTTTAAAAAATTGTAAAAATGTGGTGTTTCTTACCTACCAAATCTTGCAAGGTTAGAGACGATGAATAGGTGACACGATGAGATTTAAAAGAAAGACGTACGACTGAATGCGATTAACAGTAAAATCATCACAATACGAGGGACACATTGTGTCCTCTCGCCAGAAAATTAGATGCTTGTGTGTGAAGCGATTATGTCCTATACGGATGCAAGTCATTTGACATCAACCTTAATATACTCCCATGGGAGTAGTTTTTACAATTTGAGATACTTTAACATCCCTACATGGGCCTGGACTTAGAATCATTTGCACTCCTAATCAGCGAGAATGGGCATTTGGTCATGCTGTTTGAGGATGCATGAGAAAAATGACATTGCAACAGAAAAAGCATTGGGAATTTGGAAACTTATAAACAGGGCAAAAGAACAGTTCTTGGTTGCAAATATAACTCTTAGTGTATATTTACAATAATAAGTTCAAAAAGAATGCGAAGAAATCCTAACAGAATAGCAGATATCAAATGTAAAATATATACAAATAAAAATAAAGGGTTTCTAAAAAATACGCTTTTATTAGTGAACTAAAATGAAGAAAATATTTTTTAAATCAAAAACCTGCAGGCAAAGGCAAAAAACGTAAAAGCGTGAGTCTCTGATATGAATGTTCTAAGTTACTCGGATTTTTATTCACATTGATAATGTATTTTAATTTTTTATGAATATTAAGGGATTTCTTTCTTTTAATATTCATTGTGCTTAATTTTCCTCATCGTTTTGTTCTTGATGTATATTATAATATATTCTCCTATTGTGTTAAAAATAAATACAATTAAGTGATTAATTGATATTTAAGTTCTGAACATGTTAAAATATTGTATTGTCACTGGGAAAGCAGATCTGCTCAGAATTCTAGATTTCTAACACACCAGGAAATGAGTGGAAATTCGAGTATAAAAATTCCATCTTTACAAACATGAAACAAGTCAAGTTTAATAAAAGTGTATAGTAAAAGAAAAAAAAAAGGAACACAAAAAACTTACCGAATACTACATATCAGTTAAATGGTGCGATTAAATCATGATTAGAAAAAGTTTGCAAGCTCAGATTCCGAAAAATTCGAGGAAAAGTTCAGGTGAGGAAAAACAATTAGTGCCGCAGAAAAAAATCCAGAGTATATATACTAAAACTGGGAGCCACCTTTGTTCGAATTTCAAGTACATTTATGGATACCTGAAATGTAATCTATTTTGTTCAACATTGCTGAAGCGATTCCAAACGGTTGTCAACAGCCCGTGGCTTTACTTTTCGTAAACTCGTTACATTCAAACCAAACAGACAGAACAGAAACGGGTCATCCTTCATTGAAAATAAAAACTTTCGAGAGTTCACTAAATCTAAAAAAACAATTTGAGAGTTTTATTTAAACAACCACTTCACAAACGCAAAATTTTGAACTTTATCCAAGTTAAGAACAATGCAATAAAAATTGAAAGAGGAAGCTTTCAATGGAGACAAAGCACATCCTTCGTTTTTTTCAAAGATAAGAGAATAGTTTAAGCAAACACATATAATTATTGCTTTATAAAGTGACCATGAACATTTTTAACGCTTTAAATGCCTCCATACCCGTATGTTGGTGACACATAATATATAGTACGCATTACCTGACTTGACTGTTACGAAAGGATAATGAAATTTTCACTGAAAATTATCGTCATAAGCAAGCTAAAGCGGAACTTGGCTAATCTGAATTTGACGTGACCACCATAAACTTAGATTAATCTAAATACTCAATTTATCCAAAAATTCGAATTTAAAAAAATTGGGTATAAAAATGATCACAGTAAAGAAGATGACAGTAAAGATTTATTTTTAATACCTAACTGTTTTAATAAATAAAATAATTAATAAACAAGCTACAATTATTTTTATTAAATGAGGTGGTTCTAATTATAATAAAAAAATAATAATTTTAACCATTAAGAAAGTAACTTTAATAAAAAGAAAGTCCATAGAACATTTTGAATACAATATTTGTACAATAAAACTTCAAAAGAAACAGTGCGATTCATATCTAATGTGTTCAAATTTTAAAACAAATCGGAAATATTTTGTAGCATTTTGATCAAATACATTGTACAGCAGTGAAGTCCTGAAATGAATTAAGGGTCTGAAAATTTACTCACGATCACTTAGGGCACTAAGCACGGGCATTTTTAAATAACGAAAAATTTCAGAAATGCTAACAATTCTTTACGACTTTTAGTTTTGACTTCGAGTGAACTAAGATAAATTCGAATTATAGACGATATTTTAACCATGTGTTAATAAGAAAACCATGGGACGAGAATAAAATTAGAATGGAAAACGTTCAAACTAACCAAGCTCTTCTGCATGAAATACTTATTCTATTGGTATTTCATGTTGACTACCAACTATTCTTAACAGCTATGAAGAAATAGAGCAACATCTTTACTTTTTTCGCTGTATTCAAACTGTTAAACAGCAGCTATTTTAAAGTGGTGATGGCAAGAAAAAAAATACACAAAGAACATGTTTTTGGCACAAGTAGTTTGCCTTCAGGGTTGTAAGAGGGTAAAATAGAAATATTTTGAGACACAAAAGAATGTACCACTATTTAAGAATAAAGCTCAACCCTCCAGTCACAATCGATAAGTTTAGAGAAAACCAAATTACATTCATGACATTATATGGTTGTTTAAAAAAAACAAAGATTAGCTTTATGTAGATTAGATTCATCTGCATAAGCTGCGTGCAATATCCGAAGTACAAGATAAATAAGTTTATGTAAGCGTGCATGATATTTCTTCATTATTATAATAACAAAAAGTATTCGTAGCTTTGTTCCAGAGATAATATTTTGGTAAAAATCGTTTACCAAAACCAAACATTAAATATACTTTAGATTCCTTCTTGTTGAATTTAACCTTTCATATCTGCCTGTTTATTATCCTACATTAATATGATTTGAAAGACAAAGCGACGAGGTTTAAGAAAGAAAATGTATTTTAAATTTTCAAACACTTGACAGTGCAGCAGCTAATGCAACTGTGCAAATGTACTATATACACAATACTAGGTAATGCTCGCGATTTCGTCCGTATAATAGCACATTAATGGTACTTCCTTCATCGGGATAAAATATTTTCATGTCTTTACAGTTTTAATGATAAAAATCCGCGCATGCTCTAAAAAAAGTTACATACTATAATAATAAAACATTGTTAGAAATTGTGTTGGAAAACACGTTCAAAAATTAATTAAAATTAAACAGAATATTGCATAGAAATGAAATTGGTATAATTAAAAAGCTAATTTTTTGAACTTTAAGATGATGTTAAAATAATTTTTGCGCAATAACACTTACTTAAGTTACTGTGGAAAAAACATTAAAACTTAAAACAATTTTTAATTAATTAAAATTCTATCTAAAATTCAAAAATCCTTTCTTAGAGAGCACTTACTAAACAAGAAGCAACCATCTGCCGAATTTAAATTTTATAGTCCCAGTGGTTTGGGAGATTCGTTGATGCGTCAGTGAGTGACTCTCTCTTTTATATATATACAGATGTACCATTTAATTAACCTTTTAATTAATTTAATTTTAAATTATAAATTAATTTATCAATTAATCCTGCCGTGCTACGACGTTCTCGTTGGTACTCATATTCAATGCCCGCGATGTTCTAGGCCTTTTCCGCACAGCCTAATTCACTGGGAATTCACGAGAAGGCTAAGCCATTTGTCCTAAGAGCGGTTTCCCCCCCCCCATTTTAGTTGAAAAATTAGGAAAAGCATTCACGGATGTTCCAATGTTTGTTTTCAGACAAGGTTCAAAGTCGCAGAATTTTCCCCCACACACAACTCCTCCCCAACAGGGGGATTTCGAATTTCATTTCTAGCCTCGTCGCGAGGTCCCAATCTAGGCAGAACTACTGTTTTCCCGCTAGCCTCGCAGCGAGGTGAAAAAGCGAACCGGCCGTTCCAATCAGGCCTCAAACTATTCTGAATTCCGACCCTTCCGTTCCGCTATGCTAATTTTCATCGGTTTTTCCACCCTGACGATTGGTTTTTCCTTCCATTGTTCCAAAAATTCCAGTGTGGAGCAGCCGAGAATGCCCCACTTAAAAACGTTGCTGTTCTGTTTCGTCTGCACGCAAAAACTTCGCTTTCGATTGAATCAGACAGATGAACTTAACGTTTATCTTCCAGCATAGTCAAAGGTCGCGGTGGCTTAGTGGTAAGGTCTAGGCTTCGAGATCTGATTCTACTTGAAGATCCGCCTTGTGTGGGGCTTGTTGGAAGCTAAATCCTACGTAGTGGGCCAAAAGACCTCCCGTTGGTGTGGTGTGGAAGCTTGGAGAGGGGGAGCCAGCTCAGGTGACGTCCTCGTCATCTGACCTCGGTTTAAAATGACGACGTCCGTCCCATAATAGCCCTCGTGTTGCTTCATATAGGGACTTTAATATAACTAAGTCAAATTCAAGTATAGTCAAATCAACAAGCCGTATCTGTAGAACTAATAAATATATAAAACGTCTCTCTCTCTCTTTATATATATATATGAAAGATCAGGTTTTATAAAAGGAGAAAAGGCAGTCCATTGTCATCAAGGAAAAGACGATATTTGTCCAAATCTTCATTTATTTAGGCATCAGGTTTTATTTTTCATAGGTAAAGCACTTAATTTGTTTGCAGCTCCATGACCAGAATTTCAGAAGTTTACGCCCGCGCGGCGTGTTGTTGTTGAATGCTTACATGCTGGCGTGAAAAAGGGACAGAAATGAATGCGCAGAATGCTTAAGTACTCAGAAGAGGGAATTTTCCCTTTTAGAACCTCGTGACTTGTAAAGAAAGTTGTAGTCCGTTAATTATGATGAAAGTAGAAGTATTTAAAATGAGGTGTCATTAAGATTATTTAGGAAAGTTAAATTAAAATATCACATATATGTAATAATCTCACTTAATTTTATATTCCAAATTCTAAAATTATATATTTTTAAATTTTAATATATTCCAAAATCACTTTTCTAAAACTCCAGTTTCATTCTTTTCCCGCGCTGGAGGTATATTAAATCTCTCATTTTGGCATATTTATTTCTAAAAGAATACTTAATTGCTTTCACGTGCCGACAGAAAATTATGACGGCGTCTCTTTGGCACCAGACTTTTTTCCCTGAAACGCCTACGTAACTTATTAAAAATAGCCAATATTCCCTTCACTTTGATCACGTGTCCATATGTTATTCCCTTATCCAAGAGAATACAAGGATTTTTCTGGGAAATTTCGCTTGTAACCTAATCGGATATGCACGTATCCACCACTCTCCTACAGATAATAAAAAGAAATTAGTTAATTACTCGGCCTATGTTTATTTTCAACGACTACAATAGCGAAAACATTTCATATATATATATAAAACGCCTATCTCTGTTTATACATATATAAAACGTCTAACTATACAAATATGTATAATTTAATTCACGTTTTATTTGTTTAAATTTTTTAAATTGATTAATCAATTATCCTGCCTTGCTACGACGTTCTCGTTGGTCCTTATATTCAATGGCCAGCGATGTACTAGTACGTTTCCGCACAGCGTAAAGACTTCGCTGTTCTGTTTTGGGTACAAGCAGAAAATCACTACGCTAAAATTTATACACTTCTCAAATTGTCCGAAATACTACTAAACGCTTTGATCTGAATTCACTCACTATGAAGGAACTGAGTTTTATCTCGTAGCTCGATTTTAACTTATGCACTTTTAAATTCCAACTGAAGCAACTGACATCTCACGCCTCCTTTTACGCTGTTAAAAGAATTTTCGAGATCTTCTCTATTGCAGGAATTCTCCAGAATGTTCTACAAATACTTCAAAAACTCCAGATTGGTCTAGAAGTTCCAGATAAACAAATGTTCTGTAATGTTGCAGAATGATCTAGAATGCTCAAAAATACCGTTGAAAGTTTTAGGAAGTTCTACAAATTTCCAAGATGTAATAGTACTCGAAAATCTTCTGAAATATTCCCAAATGTTCCAGAATTTTAAGCTTTCATAGTGTTTTAACGTTCTAATACCTCATCTTTACCACAGAGGTTGCAGCAGAGACGTTGATCACCTCTAGTATTTCAGTTAGTAAATAAAAGTCCCAAGTATCGAGTTTGATTCAAATCGGTACTTTGGTTTAGGAGGTAATATGGAACAGAAATACACATACAACGGCTTTTGTTTATATTAAAATTTCAAATAAAACTACTGCATTTTGGATTGCTTCTAGATGTACGTTCTTCGCAGAATCTGTTTACATTTAAACGAGCTTTAGAAATTCTGCAAAGACATACAAGTGTGGAAAATATATCTAGCTGAATCCATTAACATTTTAAAGAACTTTAGAAATACCACAGACATGCAACTATGGTTAGTAGATTATTGTGCGAAGATTATGAAGAACAGAGAGAAACACTAATTGAACTTTATAAAAATATACTCAAATAACCTTCTTATTAAAATCTGTTTTAATTTATATTCTATGAGGTGAAAATTGCGCGATCTTCAACATTTTCCGCAAATTAAAGGCTTTGCGAGTGTGTATCCTTCTGTTTAATCATAATGGCCAACAACATAAAAGGAAATGAACCCATTCATCATGATGTCTTATCTTTGGTTAACCAGTTGCTCCAGCTCGTTAGCGGAGGATGTTCTGAAAAATAGCAGAACATTTTCGCAATAAATGGATGAAACACAATTAATAGGGGGCACAAGAATTATTAGTCTGTTTGGGTTTACTGAACTATGTGTTACCGAAAATTCTTGATTAGAAAATGCAAGAAAATTTTCTTTGAAATTGTGGGTTTCTCTCCCAAGTTAGGAAAAAGTCTGAGAGTCAATAAATCCCAAATGATGTATTAGAAACGGGTTTTTAAAACCAATTTCATGCTTTGGTTTCTGTTATTTCTTTATACTGTGCTTCTTTTGCGTTTCTGTTACTGAAATTTCTTAGTTGGAAAATGCTAGAAAAATTTCTTTGAAAATGTGGGTTTTTCCCCCAAGTGAGCAAAAGATAGTCTGAGAGTCAATAAATCCGAAATGAAATGTTAGAAACGGGTTTTAAGATCGATTTAAAACTGTGGTTTCGATTTTTTGCATGCTGTGTTTCTTTTTCCTACAGTTCAAGTTGTTTCGTTCCATATTAGAAACACAATTTTTTAAATGACAAGCTTTGATTAGACTTCTTATTATTTTATAATACTTGGAAGAAGAAAATATGGCAGTGTCTTTAAGACATGCCAATACAAAAAGTTTTTCGTGTTGAAAGCAGTGAAGGTTTCAGTTGCTTACAATATGCAGGATGATTCAGAAGTCCAGAAGAATGGACAAACGCAGTTTGTAGAAACAGGTTGGAAATGAAATCAGAATTTCTGTTGTCAAAATTAATTGGTAGAATAGTTTATATTTTAAACTACTAGCTATGCAACTGTCGATGAGATGCACTAAATAGGATGGGAAAAGTAACGGCATACATATGTTCAAAGTGTTGTCCTCTATTCAGGAACTCAGCTGTCAGACGAGGATCACACTTTTCCACAAAGCTTTCACAATTTCGGATGGTATACAGGTCATGGGCAACGGAAAGCTGCGAAAAGGTATGATTCCTCTTCTTACAGCTGAGTTCCAGAATGGAGGACGACACATTGAACATATGTAAGCTGTTACTCCGAACAGTGTTTTATTCTACATATTACATGGCTCTGGCAATGGTGGTTTAAAAGATAAATTAAACCACTGATAAATTCTGGTGTCGTTACAAAAAACAGCGTTCTCTATGTCCACTCATTTGCGAATTACTGAATTTTGAAACAACTTAGGATTTCTGAATCATCCTGTAAATTAGATTAAGCTTTTCAGACCTGGATTTGCTTGAAAATGAATTGATTTGAATGTGATTTTTTTAAAACTCCAGTTAGATTTTGAAAGCGTTAACTCATTTAACGTAATGGATGCCTTCATAAAAGGAAATTAATTCATTCATCATTCTTGTCTTTGGTTAAAATGTTGCTGTGGTTCATCAAAGAGGGGCTGGAATCGGGGTCAGAGAGCCGCGATTTAGAGACCCGATTGTACCTGAGATTTGCTTTGAATGCGAACTTGGTGCTCTTTAAATTCGTCGAGGGTAAGCGTACTACACTGTAAAAAATATCCGTTTTTTTCCCGGACTTTTTCCGTATATTTGACGGTTTAAAGCTGTTTTGTTGACAGAACGGTTTTTCACTTTTTTCCGCTCCAGCCATAAACGGTTTAAAACCGTCAGTTCAAATTCTATTTTTCGTCATACGGTATTGTTTTCCGTACGATATGAAATGAATGCAATAAAATACGATTCCGTAATTTTATTGCATTCATTTCATGTTTTTAATAGGGTTCCATCTCCGCTATTGTTTACACATGTTGCAGTAACCTGTTGTCACTCATGAAAGCTAACCTTAAAACATGTGTTCTGGCAATAGTTGATATTTACGCCACTAAGTGACGCCACTAGAGCTATAGTGACTTTAAAACTCAAATAGATTATTTTTACTTCATTTTATGAAGTCTCCGGTGGTCTAGTGGCTAGAGCGACTGCCTTTTATTTCTATGAACGCGGTTTCGATCCCCGGTTCAGAGGTGTTAGAAGTTTCGTCACCATCTTGCATCGAAATCGTCCAAGTAAGTTCAATTAAGAATTATATTAATTGAAATTAATAATTAAGCCTTTTGATTAATTAATATTCCTAATTGATAATACACATCAGCACATTTCAACTCGAACAGAAGGAGAAAAACAACTCAACTCAGTCGATGACGTCACTTACTTCGATGGCTTAATTTTTACGGAGAAAACTTGATTTCATACGGTAAAAAACCGTTGTGACTACGGATTTACTTCGTAACTTTTAGGGGAAAAACTTGTTCCTGTACGGTAAAAAACCGTTGTGCCTACGGATTTACTTCGTAACTTTTACGGTTTTGCACAACCAACCCAGCTGCCAGTTTAAAACCGTAAATTTTACGGGATTTTTTTTACAGTGTACTTACTCCCTTTGGTGTGGTGTGGAAGTTTGGAGAGGGAATGCTGTCTCAGGTGTCGTCTTCGTGATCTGAATGCAGTTCAAAATTACCAGATTCGCCACGTAGTGATCCTAATATAGGTTGAAAACCGAATGTTAATCAAAATAATATACACCAGCTCATTAGAGGAAAAGTTTTAAAGAAATACAGGGTGTCCATAAATTTTTGTCAAAATTTCCTCACCTCATAACTTTTGATTAAAGAACATGACGGTAAATATTGATAAATATTCATTAAGTACAACTCAAAAAGTTTTATTTATAATAACACAAACAAAGTTAAACAATTTTCACATTGGCAGCCTCTCGCGGCATGTAACCAAACCATCGACACTTAGCGGGAAATTGAGTTTAGTCTCGATACGTAACGTACCACGAAAGGCTGCCAAGTGGAAATTACTTAACTTTGTGTAATTAAATGAATTTTTTTGAGTTAAACTTTACGAATATGTAATATAATATTCATCATCATGTTCATTAATCAAAAGTTATGAGGTAAGGAACCGACAATAATTTATGGACACCCAGCGTCTCCGTATATCAGAATAAATGTACGAAGAACACTTTATATAAGAAGGCGCAAGAATTATTAGTTTCCAGCTGTTTCTTTATACAACTAAAATTATATTTCAGTTTTTTTAAGTGCTTCCTTCCTCCACTAATTTTGTTGATTATATTTCCACTGCAAATCACTTCCTAAAGCATAAAAGTGAGGCTTTTTTATGCTTGGAATGGCATCGAGCCATTGTTTCTACCTTCTTTTCACTTTGAATGGGAAGGAAAAATATCACCCCATAAAAGAATACGCTATTCTTAACTGAAAATGCGTGGATTGATTTATAATGTTTTGGTTCTTAACCTTCCTGCCACAGGCAGTGTCGTAATAACGTCCTGTATTTATTTTGAGAAACGTACTTATTATGTTAATTTTTATGAACAACGTTATTATCGAATCTCAGTGAATTTTTTAAAGTAAAGCGTAGTGTGAAAAGCTTTATTTACTGTCGAATTTATTCATTATACATTGTATAAATTATCATAGGTGAGAAGGCAGTATTTAATAAAGGAAAGTTTTAAGAAACAAGCATCTTTCTAAGCATAAATTATTATCTTATCTTTTATTTTTATAAGATTTTATTTAACTTAGTGTACTTCGTGTTTGTGGAGATGAATTTTATAATCAGTTTTTCACTCACTTGCTGGTGTGCTGGGGTTTGAAATTTAGTGCATATGTGTATTCCCGATGACAGTAAAATATTTCAACATTTCAAAACATAATTGAGAATTTATCGCCTAATTTCTTTTAGCTTTGATTCGATACGAGAGGCGCCATCTGGTAGTGAATTTTAGAAAAATTTATTACAAGATTTCATAATAATTATAATAATGATATATGAAATATGTTAAAGACTAAAAAGGAAAAATAATAATAAGTTTAAAAAACGGCTGTTATTAGTGCCTTAAAATCTAGAAAATAATCTTCTATTACATATCAGGAAGTCGAAGAAAAAATTATAAAAGCGTGCAGAGAGGAAAACAATATGATCAGAGAATAAAAACAAGTTAATATCAAAAGAAAGAAAATTCTGAAACATTCATAAAATTAAAATGCATTATGAATGCGCTTAAAATTCCAATTTACTTAGAGCATTTATGTGGAAGCCTTATACTTTTACGATTTTTGAATTTATCTCCATATTTTTGTTAAAAAAATATTTCTATACTATAATACATTAATAAAAACGTGCATGTCATTTTTTAAATTTTTATTAAATAAATGAAACAGTGGATTTTCGCCCTACTCATACTAGTTTATTTCGAGTCTTTATTAAGGTTTCAAAATACTGTGATACAGTTTCAGGCTGATGCCTGGAGGGAATTCTACGTCGCTAACATTAAACGTAAAACAAACAAAGGCTTAAAATTGCGAATATTTAGGCGTAGAAAGCGGAAATTAAAATTCTAACTTCATCTCAAACATTTTAAATTTCATCTCTAAACTCATTACTTACATTTTTGAAGAGAACGCATACGCAAAATATAATATTAAAACCATATACAAAAAACACCTAACAAAATGAAATTCTTTAGAAAATAAGATTGAACAATGAATAAGTTTAAAGAATCCACCAGATGAACTTTATCAAAGCCTCACTCATATGAGAGGATTAAAAAAAAGCGGGAATAGTTTCCTGTATGTAGAAAAGTATTCCTGGGTTTTTTTTTTAAATCCTCTCAGATGAGTGACGCCTTGATAAAGTTCATCTCGTGGATTCTTTAAACTTATTCATTATTCAATCTTCATTTCTAATTAATTTTCATTTTGTTAAGTATTTTTTGTATTTTCAATGTTTTCTTGGTTGCTTGCTGTATTTTGCGCACTCTAGAAGCTTTGATTGTATATCATTTTCATTTTATTCTTAATGATTTATGTTTTTACGTTTAAAATTAATTTTTTATTTGCTTATTAGCAAAATAATATAATATTCTAGACATTTCAAAATATTTCTCGATTATACATGTAGGTCGCATTCTACTTAAACACACGATGATCTTTATTAATTCATAATTTGTGACAGCATTCACAAAACAACGATTTTCAAAAAGAAGCGAGGGAAAACTCCTTATGTATGCTGTTACCTTCGTAAGATAGTTACAGGTGTCCCCAATAAATCTGTCTTAATTAGTTTGTAGGAAAGGAAACGTGTAGCAGACCACTACCAAAAATGCCTTTTAATCCTACCGCCGATGAAGAAACACATTCTCTTCTGAGGGCTCCATACTTGAGATGTTGATAATGGTATCCATTTTCTATGGTTCTTAGCACCGGGTTATTTATTATCTGTAGAGATCTGGATTTTCGGTTTTTTTCGTATATCCATATGACGGAGCGGGTTTATTTATGATTATATAGCTGTAGATAACCCAA